>JAZAYU010000080.1:0-237890 GCA_038501625.1 Corbicula japonica
TTATAGAACACGATCCTGTGAATTTTCGGAATATTATATTTTCCGAAAACTTTTTTTTTATTTTATCGATTTTCTTGCGGTTTTTTTTATCAGGTGATTACACATGATTTAAATAGAAAAACTGGAATGTTTCAATGCCATATCTTGTTTAGTTTTCGAGAAAATTGGAAAATAAATTCAGTGTCAAACTTCGATTCCGATCGGAATCGACATTTTCCGATCGGAATCCTGAATTTTCCTGTCGGAAAATTTTCCGATCGGAATTTTTCCGGTCGGAATTTTTTCCTATCGGAAAAATTCCGATCGGAAGAGGTGATTCCGATCGGAATGATTCCTGCGTTTATTTAATTCCGATCGGAATGATTCCTGCGTTTATTTAATTCCTATCGGAATTCATGTAGCATTTATCTTTCCGAGCGGAATCAGTCCTGTGGGAAAAGTTATTCGAACATTTAGTTTAATCGCAAACTATGTCGTTTTTATAATTTCCAGTCAGTAAAGTCAGTTGTTGTTTTTCTGATGAAAATGAAAAAAAAATAGATTGTGATAAAAGAAAAACACAATGTAAACGCACTATTCTGTAAGTAAGTTATTGTTATTATATTTTGTTGACAAAATCTGACTCTCTTGGTCATGATTGACAACTTGACATTATTGTAATCGTCAACATCGTTTACTGTTTTCGTCAAAATGACTCATTACATTAATTTAGATAATTATCCATATATCTCCATTATTTTTACCTTTTAATACGATAGTGCTGATCAAGAAATACAGCAAAATGATATAGATTAAAGTCCTTTGTTGTGCTCACACAGACACGGTCTCGTGCACCAATACAGCCGTCACATAATACATGTTGTACTTGTATGTGTGTAATATTATATAAAGTTATCTCCAGTATGAATAATTGAAGAGGTGAAATTCGTTATTCAGTTTCTCATTCATGCTTCTATTTTTAACTTCACGTACTTTTTGATTTATATTCTAAGATTACTTGTCAGACTTGCTGATCCTTTTCAGTCCTGTCGGTTATTTTCTTGACAAAAGTTAATCTCATTTTTTTTAATTTGAAATTATACAATGCAGATTATGGAGTGTTCTTGATTTGAAAATATCGCGTTAAATACTGAGTTAAAGGTTTCATAGTAAGTTTCATCGTTTTATCGGTAAATCAAAATGGGTACCTATGTTTACTTACTTGTGTAAATTTTATTCCATGAAAAGGGAACTTTAAGCTCAACTTGGTTCTAATCGTTATGTTTCCGATATTTCGGCTAAAAACCGAGACTGCAATATTTCATGTCAAAAAATAAATATTTCAAAACGTTTTATCCTTTTCTATTTTAATAAGCGATAAGTTGGTTGTTTTTGAATTACATTTGCATGACGCACGGATACATGTATAACTTCTAAATCACCGGCAGAATATGATCTCTTGGGCAGCAGTCCTGAAATCGGTGGAGAACTCATTTTATAAGAGAACATGTTTAATCGACAATGTAAAAGAAATTCACAAATACAAGTTTTTAAATTCATATAGTTATTGTTGTTATTTCACCTAAATTTTACAATAACTATTGTTTTTTTAAAAAAAGAGAGAAACATGTAATTCAAGAAAAATCAACATTATCTTTAAACAACAGTGCCAAAATGCCACAAAATACGCCCGTCAAAAAGTTTGGCTAATTTGCCACATTTTTCGTATAAATAAAGAGCCAACACTCTTAAGTGCCTGAAGCAACTTGGCTGGTTATCGAACTTGGCAGAGATATTATGCCTACCAACATATTCACCAAGTTTGATAAAGACCGGATGAAAACTCTTTGACTTAGAGAGCGGAAACAGTAATTTTGGACAATTCAAGGGCCATAATTCAGGAGTGCCTTGGGGGATTTGGCTGGTTATAGAACTTGGTCGAGACATTATGCACACCAACATATTCACCAAGTTTGATAAAGAACTGATGAAAACTCTTTGACTTAGAGAGCGGAAACCCTGTGGACACCGCCCGCCAACCCGCCCGCCCGCCGCAGGTGTTCCCATAATACGTCCCGTTTTTCAAACGGGCGCATAAAAATCGTGAACAAGTTATAGTATACAGTAGTGTGTTGTAATTACCATCATCTCAGATTTGATGTAAAAGTTACGTTTTAACTTATATTATTTTGAAGATAATGATTATTAAACAAAAAAGATCGGTTTAATACAAGAATAATAATTCGGTTAAAATCTGTATGAAATTAGGATACCCACATGGTCTCGTACGATTATGGATACGCATAATAGAACTGTTAGTTTGAAAAATTCCGATCGGAATGTTTCCTGTGTTTATTTAATTCCTATCGGAATTCATTTTGTATTTATCTTTCCGAGCGGAATCAGTCCTGTGGGAAAAGTTATTCCGAACATTTATTTTAATCGCAACTTATGTCCTATTTATAATTTCCAGTCAGTAAAGTCAGTTGTTGTGTTTCCTTGTGAAAATGAAAAAAAAAAGATTGTGATTAAAGAAAAACAAAATGTAAATAGCAGACTTCCCGAAAGTTGAAAATATGTGTCAGACATTTGGTCAGATGAGATGTGAAAATCTGTCTGACCGAAACAAATTCCGTCAGACCGAAACATGTTATAAGGCTATTTGCAAGTATAAGGAGTTCAAATTTTTGTCTGACATTCGGTCTGATAACATTAGAAATCTTGTCTGACCGGCTCAAATTTTACCAGACAGGTCCTTCGGTCTGGCAACTTTCGGGATGTCTGAAATAGCATTTTATATATACACTCACTATTCTGTAAGTAAGTTATTTTTATTATATTTTGTTGACAAAATCTGACTCTCGTGGTCATGATTGACAACTTGACATTGTTGTAATCGTCAACATCGTTTAATGTTTTCGTCAAAATGACTCATTACATAAATATAGATAATTATCCTTATATCTCTGACTTTTATCGTCATAATACTTGGTTATTGTATTATATTAAAAAACGATTTGTTTAACTGTTGTCTTACTAGAATATTCACCATATTTTCTGATCTGATCTATTTTGAATTCCGACAGAATTGAGTATTTCCGATAGGAATGAATCCGACTGGAATATTTTCTTTTGATGAAATTTCCAATGGAAATGATATTGATCAAAACCAAGTTTTCATGAACCGTTAAATGTTAAGTTCTTTAACTGTTTGAATAACAAGAAGAGAGTAACATAAAAACTTATTGCGGCATTTCCTTATTCAGTTGTGTATACGAGTTTGTTTTATTTGGCACAAAAAGCACCCATAAAGCTAACAGTACCGCATTTTCAACGTATAGGCTTGAATGTGGAATAAGATATTTCTTTAAATAAAGGATCTCCAGCTTGAAGTATTCCCCTTAGGAAAATTCTGATTCCACTTTCAGCATGCTTAAGCTTATACGATGCTATGCTGTCAGTATGAACAATAATTGTGCATGTATTTAATACATTTATTAGTGTTCGTTGCGCTATTGATTTTAGATCGAGAATATATCAAATTAAATGTTTTTACTTCATCCGTCACTGTGTTTCTTATTCTCTGTGGTGGCGATCCTTACTGAATTACGCTTCGTTTCTCCAAGGCTAGAAATGCAATTTATTATTATTTAAGCAAACATAAAAGAAACTCAAGAGTAAACAATGCTAGAAACTGACTGTATTTCACGTTCAGAATTTGTAGAACGTAGTCCTGTTATATTTTTCATAGACGCATATACAATCTCACTAAAGTCAGATCTAACAAAATGTTAGATCTGATGACGGCCCGCAGTCACTGTACATAAGTAATAGCGGTTTTCCCCCGATTACTATTTTTAGAAAATGCCAACACAGGAAGCGTATTTATAACGCTCGCAAAATGATCTGAAGATGTCATTACATTAGAAATGCATGCAATACTACATAAACACATATATATATATATCTCCAGTAAAATATGTCTTACGCAAGCTGTCAACACTTTCCATGAGTTAAAATACTATTTTTACGTTCACTTTTGCGATTTTAAAGGCGACAATCTGATTGGTTCAACGGGTTGTGATAAAAGCATGTTTTAGTTTCTCGTAGTCAGATCCTGATAGCGTAACGGGTTTCAGGAAATGATTTTAATCAGATTGACGCATACAGAGTGTAATTTAATAAGTTACTTTTCTTGCCTTCGATGTATGTTATTAACTTGGTCTTAGTGATACAAACGATCTATTACAATTATAATAGAGTTTATACATTTGGCAAAAATTCTATAAAACACATGTCAGGCACACAGCTTTCTTCAAATCGATAAGTAAAATATTTTTCTATTATACGTATTTTACGATTAGACTACTAGAAAAATTCTTTCACATTCTGCACTATACAAGCACATTCATCATGTTCATATCTACAAGTAATCTACAAATCAAATGATAAGTTATAATGAAATGTCCGAAAGAAGTTTTATTTTCGCTTGCATGTTGTTGTATAAAATTTATGTTTAAAACATATGCCTGATCGGAAAATATTAACATAACTATAATATAATTGAATGCGTCATTTTGTTTGAAATACAGTATTCATTCAGTTAATTAAAGTGTGTTATTTATTAATTTATTAGTACTAAATAATGAACAAGATTGGTTTCAAATGTTTCGCATAACTGGTTATATAAATTCTTTCATTTTGCCTGTGTAAAGAAAAAATATTAACATTACGAAAGACAAAAACAATCATAAAACAAAAATCAATATTAAAGCGATATTAGACCGGAAGTTGTTGAAATTATTAAACAGGTATTTCAAACGACATTAAGACTGTATAGATACAGATGACTGAAAGTTGTTTTAAGTGTTTAGTCACGTATTCGAGTGTACGAGTAGTTAGAAAAATGCACGTGTTTTAATAGGACATAATATCGGCTGTGTTTCGCATGAATGACCGCGCGATTCGTGCAAAAAGTAAAGAAATGCCAACTACACAGAAATGTAGTCGTCGGTAAATAGTATTATATTTTGATTGTATCTTAAATTTATGTTAATCAAAGTTAATAATAAATCGTTAACGTGTGTTTGATAACGACGGGGAATGAGAATCAACCACCTTTAACATACTCATAATTGAAAATTATTTTCAAAGCAATTGATTTTTCTATTAATCCGAATCCCATAACTGACTGTGTAAAGACGATGTGTTTTGTTTAACATGATAAATACAATAGTTATATGTAAATTTTAATATTGGGTGTTAAAGATCCTCTCTTGTTAACTTATTTCGATAAAAAAGAAGAAATTTAAACGTTTGAGATTAAAGAAAAATTATGACGTTTTCGGGATTCGAACCAACGACCTGCAGAACCACGAGTCAAAGATATAATGTTGAGAAACGGTCTAGATCATTAGGCTAATGCGGAATTTGTACGAATGGAATATCATTCCAAATATATACTTGTTCTGGGATTCAGGGATGGATCCAGAGGTCTCTTCGCCGGGGGTTCGGTGCCCCCCTCCCCCTTCACAAAAATGAAAGGAAGTAGCGCGTTTGGTGTTACCGCACTTCTTTACTCAACCATGCCAACTATATAGCTATAGCTGTTTAATTTGACTGAAAACAGTACACTATTAAAGACGGGAATCTCTTTTAAAAGAGAGAAAGTCGAGTTTCTTTTTTCCTCGGTGAAGAGGCGACCGCCACCTCCGAGCTCTACGTTTTACATTCTAAAAGCTGAAAGCGGTATTTGTGTATTTCATTTTAATAATGCATAGATTTTGATTACTAAAATAGACCAGATAATTATACATCTATGCGCTGTCTACGGTAGAATACTAGGCCTAACCCCCGCCCAAGAGATCTCCAAAAGATTAGAATTGTTCAAGTTATGTCACAACTATCTCATCTACAACAAATTTCCCACAATGCGGATAATTATATTCTTAAGTTGTCATCTATTATATATTACAATTACGATATAAAAATTCACTGCAGTATTTTCGCTAGTCTGGTTCCCATCGTTCTGTTAACTGTGCCGGGCCCGGTCGAGAAGACACTTCCGTGCCGATAACGTAACAAGAATATATATGTGCTCAAACTAAGCTAAACATTAGACGGGCCTCAGTTTTTATCGCATTTATTAGTACAGTGGTTTTATCACTTGTACCCGTCCACTGCTGGATGCGAAATAGACGAGTTTATTTTTGAAAATAGGATGTCATTTCTTAAAATGGACCCGTCCATTTCCTGCTGCCAATTGCCGCAGGCTAACGAATGTCACCTGCTGGTGTTGTACATAAATATACACGATATGGTGTAATGGTCGAAGCAGATTAAGCTGCAGTCATTTTATTAGATGCTTATATTGTCATATTTTCAATATATGTTGCTAATAAAAATGAAATGTCGAGGTTTAAAGCTTAAAATATTTCAGAGCGAACTAAAGAGTATAAGCGATATCAGATATTATTGTGAGAATCACCGAATTAATGCTTATAATGAAACATACCACCAAACTTGTGCCCCTATAATCGGTGTCCGGCGGGGGAGGGGGCATTTAGCTTTTATATGGCCACCAAAACATATTGGTCACCTACCATAAATGCGTATGAAAATGAAAATAGCAATGTAGATGCTATTAAATGCCGGAATTTTAAATACCAAAAACAGCCATCATCATCAGCAGCAGCTGCTGCATCATCATCATCATCATTATTATCATCACCATAATCATCATCATCATCATCATCACAGTCTGCAGTAGCAGCATCTGCAGAACCTACAATAAACAGTTTATTTAAATTACAAAGATCCCGTGGTCTCCGATGAATTATATTGCAAATCTGCAAGCCAAAAAATAAAAAGAAAAATAACATGTGATGACGAAGTTTGATGATGATGATGATGATGATGATGATGATGATGATGATGATGATGATGATGATGATGATGATGATGATGTTTGAACACGATGAAACAAATATATCTTATCATTTTACTAAGTTTCTTTTTTAAATTCTGAACTTTTATGTATAACATTGTTATAATCTCCATGAAACAAGAACCGGGAAGAAAAAGCTACTTAATGCTCCTGACTTGCACGTTCTCCTTTTTGTACTCTATGGTTGCATTAGATCACTTAAAAACGCGATAAAAGATGCGAGTCGGGATTTCGCATCGCGTTTAGACGACCTCCTACCGTGATCTTATCGATTTCGCATAGTGTCTTCATAATTTACCAACCTATAGATCGGCAGAGCGAAACGATTGTCCCCAGAAACATCAACACATATCCTGGTTTGGTAACCCGTCTGATATACTAGTTTCACGCGGTAAATAATCGCAAGATTAAAAATGTCATAATTTATTTAGTGCACGGAACAAATTAAATAGTTAAGATAATGTCATTTTTTACAGCAATAACATTTTGCGGAGTGTATAAGGATATAATGATAATCGCCGTACAAATATATTCGGAAGGTGTAATCGGTGCAAAAATGTATTAATTAAGGAGATCAGTTAAAGAAAATTCACCGAAAAGAAAGCGCCCAATTCCTTTTGAAATAGAGTACAGTTTTAAGTTTGTAACCCGTCTTATATACTATTGTCACACGGGAAATAATCGCAAGATTAAAAATTTCATACATATTTTATTTATTTAGTGGACTCAACACATTAAAAAAATAAAATTAGGAGTTAAATAGTTAAGAAAGTGTCATTTTGTACAACCATAACACTTACGGCGTATATAAGGATATTATTGTGATAATTGCTTTACAAATAAAACACGCGAATATTCTTCAAGTGTAAACGGTGCTAAAATGTATTCATTAAGAAAAGCAGTTAATGTAAAAAATGTACGCTTTCTTTTCGGAATAGAGAATACTTTAAAGTTTCTTTTTTATATAAACATTTCTTCATAAGAATCCAGCGGAAAAGGGAGGGGGTTATACATGTCGTTAGTGCTATAGTTAAAATTGTTGAACCCAGCGATTCCGAAAGAATCCCGATGTCTCTCATACTCTTATTCATTCTCTATTTAAGCAGAGTTCTGCCTTATTTTATTTATAAGACTCGAAATAAATGTGAATGTGCATCTGAAAAATGCAGGCAATTGAAAAGCTTTATTTATTCCTTAGATTCGAACTTTCGTTAAAATAAGATCAAAAAAATTAAACTTGCAAAGAAACAATTAGACGACATTCGACATTTATTAGACAAATTCAGAATTCATTCAATCAAAATTTACGTTATATTCCAATTAACAGAAATTCAAAGATATTTAATTATAAGTGATCATCTCAATACATACTGTCATCATAAACCGATAAAACAAAATCATGAGACGCATTAATCATTAACTAAATTCCAGATTTCCACATTCCTGCCATTTTAAGTTCATTACTAAAAACAATGATGATGACGTGTTTGAAACAGTATCAAGCATTAAACACAATATATTTACTTGTACACTTTCATTAACTTATGAGATTTAAATCCCGTTTTTAATAATGATGAGTAAACATATACGCCTATATAAATTAATTTTCAATATTTAGAAAGCTTCATCAAAAGTCCAAAATATTAAGTTGTAGATTAATAGCTA
Source organism: Corbicula japonica (assembly GCA_038501625.1). Lineage (NCBI taxonomy): Eukaryota > Metazoa > Mollusca > Bivalvia > Venerida > Cyrenidae > Corbicula > Corbicula japonica. The sequence continues at coordinate 8,591 of JAZAYU010000080.1, forward strand.
ATCATTTTGTTAGTTCCCATTTCCCTTTAAACAAGAATTTTCCAAAACAATTATGAACAAGGACATTATGGTGTTATAGTAAATTCAATTTTAACCTAGCTAGTGCGCCAAAAGACGGACGTACCGAGGTTAATTCAAACTAATAAAATAATTAAATCACCAAATTCAGTTTTTATGACTTTAGATTCTTATCGCAAATCAATTAATGCGGATATTAAAATGATGAACGAATCATCAATTATTACAACTCCGCCCCACGAATCACGTTATCGCGTTAATGTGTTACTTATTTTCTATTGGTTGATGTTTATAAAAGAGGCGTTCCTTTACAAGAGGCGATCAGGGTGCTATACATTAGATATGATGGTCAGTTTTGGAATCCATACGCTAGTTAACTAAAACACTTCTGGAGGCCCCTACCATATCGATTGATATGTTCGAACGTTTGTATTAGTATTTTTAAAACCGAAAGCACCACAAGAAGTGAAACCGATTCTTTTATTGATAGTTTCACACGTGATTTTTGTGAAATGACACGAGTCTGTTTCGTGAAATTAATTAAAAATATTACTAAGATTATGTATGTTCAAGTCGGATTTCTAAAAGTCGATTATTTCGAAAACCCAATAATTTCATGTTTCCATTCGCTGAATAAATAGTGTCATAAGTCTTTGAGATGTTTTTCTACACGCCTTGCAATCATTGACATCGAAAAATGGTATTTAATCACATAAGTGTCACCTAAACAGGGTATACATTGTTCACTTCTCAGTCAGAAAAAAACCCAATGTATCGAAAATCAAACGGTGAAGATCCTGATCAGACGACGCGGATGTGCCGCCTGGTCTGGATGTGCACTGTTTGCTTAAGGATAACAGCCGTGTCACATGAAAGAAAGAATTATTTGAAATTTATGTGCGCTGAGAACAGTAGCAATTTTACAACAACAACAATGATATCGGTCAAAATAATAAAAACGCGAGTATATTTCTTTTATAATTTTATTAAACTGTGATTGTGCAAGTATTGTTTGATTTATATAAAATTTCCATGTTCATCATGTTTTTATTCACGCGTTAAGATCAATTAAATTCGTGTTATATTATATTGTCGTTATCTAACATTAACAGATTAGACATAATAGTTTACATTTCAAAACGTTATAATAGTCGGAATAAATAATTTTAGTTAGTGCAGATATAGGAAATATTTCAAATAGTCTTAGAAAAATAGATAAAAATTTATAGAATCAGAGGGATCGAGTTTTAATAGGTATGGGAGAAATGGAGTTGTGAACACGTGCCAGTAATGACATATTCTCAATTCGGGTTGACACCGATCATTAAATTTGATATGTGAAATGAAATGCGTTTTAAAGCAGAATTAATAATTTTCTATCGTGCTGAAAACGGCAGCTAACAAAAATTATGATAATTATCTGTTATAATTATGCTATAACACATTTATGTAACGCGGGAGCTTAACTTTAGCGGATTGGAAGGGTATGCTACTATGCTGAAAAAATGGTAGCTAACACAAAAATGACGATTTTTTGTTGTTTTGTCAAATAACGTGTACTTTAATTTAAATATTCACTGTGTTTCATATTTTAAAGTATATTATCAATATCAGTTTAAAACATAGTTTAATAATTAATAATCTTTAATTCTTTGTAAGCGGTTGACACTTTTATTACCAATAAGATGTTGATATCCATTAAAGTTGTCATGGTTATATTGCCCGAGGCAGATAACTTATCGGAATTTTAGGGATTTTACATCCATACGTATAATCAACCGTGACCGCATATTAAGAAACAACTTAATTAAAAATACGAGCAAAGTAATACCATTCATTATTAAAGTTCACCTAAATGCATTTTAGAAATAAAGTTTTATATTGGACACATTTACTTAGCAAATGAAAATCTTGTACGGGAATATCTGACACAAATATTGTTTACAGAATTATTAGTTATTTATTGTTATTAATAATCAAAGTGAACTTAAATATACATATAGAAACTTTATGTGTGTTAAATAACAACAAATCATCACCATCTACATTAAATACAACAAAACTTTGTTGCGGACACCTTTGCTATTTCCCACGTACAAAACGTCCACAATTGATAAAAGATCTAACTGGTAACGAGTCCTTTATCACAAAAAAATAATACACGTTATGAGGAATGTGTCTTGTTTTCTTGAATTCGCATCTGGTATCATTTTACGGCAAAGGTGAAAATTATTAATTTATTTAGTGCATAATGAAATGTCACATTTTTCACTTCACTAAACCGCGAATGCAAGTTAATGCCCCAGGCCCAAGCAAGTCGATATCGATAAATTGCAATAGCAACGCAACTTCTTTAAACACGAAGTATATTTCGTGTTTAAAGAAGTTGCGTTTCTAATTACTTTCAGCAGTTATATTTATCGTCAAATAAATTAGAAGCGCAACTTCATGAAACACAAAATATATAAATCCAGATATATTTCCTGTTTAAAACAGTTGCGTTTCTAATGTAACATACATGTAATTATTATTGGATCAATTTTTGCCTTGACAAAATTCAGTTAAGCATAACTTAAACCTCAAAACAGGATTCGCAATAAAAACAGGATATCGCAATAACTTTTTTTCTATGTGAAGGTTATATAAATCAACAAATTATCTCTCTTCTTTTTTTATTCAGTTTGCACATATTTTTTTAATTAATAAAACGACCATAGTTTAAACGGGGCGGATCGCTAGTTTTTCAAAACTTTAAGTAGAATATACTGGGGCGAATCCAGAAAGTGTTCAGTGAGGTTGTTTGAACCCTCCTTTTTTTAAGAAGTGGGGGGGGGAGCAATGTTTTATGTTCATGGAGATTTTGGTAAGAAAGTTGGATATTATCAATATCATACAACTGTCGCAAACGAACCCCATTTCCAGAAATCCTACATCCGAGCTTGAATATGTATGATGCTGAGGTAGTTAACTTTTAATCACAAAACAGAATATCGCAGTATACTTCAAAAATTTGTTCGATATTTTAATGCGCGTGTTGTCTGCGTCGTCACAATACTAATTGTCATTGTAATCATAATGATCAAGTTTGGCTTGGTTATTAAATTGCAACTCAATTTCAGCATGATTTTTTAAATTTGTTCCAGAAAAACATAAAATCACATATAGATAAAGCACTTACACTAAAATCTTTAAAAATGCATTCTGAGGCTCAATATGCTCACTGTGATTTAACTTTTAGGACCTGTTCCGCATTCAAAAAAACCTTATCATACATGTGACATAAAGCCCCGAATCTAAGAATGGAGACCAGTCTCACAAGCCAGCAATCCGTTGAAACGTTAACCTGTCTCAGAATTGACAATGGAAATTCGCGAGCATAGAGTTGAGATCTCTCCGGAAACGAGCGAGAGCTCGCGCAAATATTATCACGCAAAAAGATGTTTCAACTCGACGATTGCTAACCCGGTTACTGAATTTCCAACCTTAAGTAAATTCGATTTTACAAGTAATTTTATGCCGAGTCTTTGTTTTATTAATTCAAGTTTACCACGTTATTCAGAGTAACTATCTCTTAAGCTTACACAATTACGTAATGTAATATACTCAATCAAGCAATTTCTGAACAAATAAAGTCCTATTCCAACTTCAAATAAACACGGTAGGTATTAACAAATGAACCATTGCAATTTATTTAGTATTTATAAGTTTACTTAATACACGTATCCACAAAATTCTAAACATCACGATTTGAGGGAATACCGATATACACCGTAATGTGACACTTTAAGAGTCAATTAATTTTAAAGTCAATTTATTTGATTTAAAAACAGGATCTTAAGCCAGTCTACATCCTTCCATACAAACATCACTCTCAATGCAGTAGGGCAGAAAATAGACTGGCTATTATAACATTTTGTTAGGATGCATAAAACTATAAAAAGACAAACAAGACAGATTATAAAAGTGATTAAAAATAATCATAGAAAATAGATAATAAGATAAAAGTATTAAAGAAAAAGAGGGATAGATTTTTAACAGAGGAAGTTATTTGTTCATCATTTCTGGTGGATCTTTCGGGTCTAAATAATGCGTTTTACAAAAAAAAAACAAACACGCCAGGAACCGCTCGTTAAGCTGTTGCTCTCTTGCAGTGGGATTCTTGCAACTGGCACCCACACTGGCACCCACACTGGCAATGATCTTTGTAGCCAGGCTTTATGGTTTATTCACGGAGAAGAAGCAGTGATACGAGTATATGTCAGTGACTAAAAAGATATGGAACTATTGACATTTGTAATTAATGATATATTGGCAATTCGGTTTGAAATCGATCAATATTTTACATGTAGATGTGAAAATAAGTAAAGGTTATAGTTTATTTGGAGGCTTGTATGAAAATTAAACGGTCAGGCCCAGCGCAGCTTGGCGACCGTTTAATTTTTCATACAAGCCTCTAAATAAACTATAACGTATATAACGGTCGAAATTATTTTTGTAACTGACAAAACAGTCGCCGCCTAAATTACCATGTATGGGTGTGCAGACGATCAATAGTCAAACTGAAAGTAGTTTTGTGACGTTCTCATTAAATGACCCGTAAACATGTACTGAGATAATATTATAGAAAGTGAATTATGAAATTTCTTTATCTGAAAACACCATGTGAACAAACTAATTCTTAGGAAAAAAACCTGTGTAGCAGTCTGTCCTTGGGATGAGAAACAAGGGTTCGTCCGTGGAAGTTCCATTTTACCATTTCCTTCATTAATAAATCATTCATAACATGGCAAAAGAGTTTATATCCAGATCAACGCGCTTATCCGTGTATTCTGATCACGATCGACACTTAATTCTCGCTGTTAGATTCACTAGATTATATAGAGGTAATCGACCTTTATTAAACACATTTCCGACGCGCGACTTAATGAGAATTAAGGTTCATTGGCTTAAAAATAATTTCAACCATTATAACCCTTTAAAGGCAGAATAAATTGCTGCACATACTTTGTAAGCGGTTTGATAATTTTATAACTGATAAGATGGCCATATCCCTAAAAGTTGTCATGGTAATGTTTGCTCGAGGCAGATAATTTACCGGAATTTGAGGGATTTTACATGCGTAATAATACATTCAACTTAGAACTAAATTTAAAAATTAGCAGAAAAACGCTCATCTGAACTGCATTATTATTTTTGGAAATAAAGCTTTATATTGAACATTAATTTTACTAAGCATGTGAAAACCCTGACACAAATGTTGTTTACAGAATTAAATAGACTAAGTTATCTATTTTTTTAATAATCAAATTGAACTACAGAAACAAATACAGAAGGTGTATTTGCGTTCTTTACTGTCGACAGAAACCCGACGGATTGAAACCTGTTATAAAATGAATACTAGTATTTTACCAATTACTCGTATAATTTCAACCACTAAGTCGGTAAGTGCTTATACATGACAGAGCGATCTAAAACTTTAGCTGGTCGCGCGGCTGCGCTGCGCTATGCTGATTATAGTCCGTAAATTCATTAACCTATATACATATCCAATAGCCTGACGATTATTTTATATGAATGAACATCCGTATTTAAATAAAAATTCTTTGTAGTAATTTATTTTATCATGTCCCATGTATATTATACATAGGCATTTATGAAATTAAATATCTATATGATTTTGACAATAAACTGTAGAATTATGAAACAAAATAGATATTTGAATTTAGCTGTAAGTTGTTTTCTTTTACTTTAATATAAGAACATGTATTCAAAATTTCAGCTAGCTACCTTATTTCAGCATGGTAGCATATTTACTTAGTAATACTGGGAAATCATTCAATGACGCGTTAGTAGAGAAATAAAGAAATAAATTTCCCCCAAAATTGAAAAATACTGGATTTCCATTGAACAAAATAATTTTTTAACCTTTAAATTGGCGTGCAAATGACTTATGAGCAGTCTAAATCAAAATAAAATTTGTTCTTCATTGCGCCATGGTAATTTAGAACAGCTCGCATGTTAATCACAAATATATGTCCATTAAAAGCCGTTTTAAAATGTAACTTATTTAGAAAGTTAGTGTTTCGAAACACGTTTATAAGTTGACACTTATTACATGTAGCTACATTTGTGCAAATAATCTCTGTATTGTTAGAGACAGCCATTTTTTAAGTTTTATTAGCATAAGTAATATTTTAACCCCGAATAATGGTTTAATGTTGGGTTATATTCTCAATGAAAACATTTTTAATTTTAACGGGGTATCTAATCTGCAGACTAAAATAAACTTATCTACATAATTAAAATAATTTTAAAAAAACGCATCATTTTAAAGCGTTATTTTTCTTAATAAGGACATTTCAATTCAAAGAAATGTAAAGACCACCTTCCCAGCGATCGCTTATCAAGCGATAAGTGAAACTCCGCCTGCAACATTTAGTGCGCATGCGTGAAAGATAACGTTCCCAGGTCAGTTCAACGATAATATGCGCTAAATAAAAACATGTTACTGAAAATCTCAAGATTAAAAGGAAGATTTATATACTGAGCGAAAATGTGAAATAGGATGATATCAATGCATGGCCGATATAGAATATTTTTCTGCCGTATCTTCCCAAGGTTATGTTACTTCAGGACCAATTAATTCAAATTTATACATTCGATATGTACATCTCAATGTCTTTTTTTAATGAATGTTATAAGTTTAGTTTATATAAGCAAGCACAACTGCTCCGTGAAGTTTTATTTCTTCACTCGCTTTTATTCAAATGTATGGGATCTGTTTGTTTTGTCAGATATAAGCGTTGAAATGTATTTTTATTCGTTGTATAAAGATTTCATCCAACTATAATACACAGAAAACTAAATCTAAATCACGTTAAGAAAAGCAACCTCAGAAAAAAATGCAGCGAAGTTTTATTTCAAACAACGTTTGATATTTACAGAAACGTTTTCAGAAAGATTTTTTTATACATTTTACTTTTACATTTTTATTCCTATGTTTAATATTCCTATGTTTAATATTATTTATGTAAAACGGCGCCACCGTATTACATAAAGCGAGCGAAAATCGCTACAATCTTTACTATCAAAACGGAAATTGAACCAATTAAAAATTCACTCGAAATAGCCATGAATACTGAAGTTAGAAGTAGTTAACTTTTCTCATATATGTTATTTACAATGAAAAACACATAATATAATTATAACATTTCTGTCAATCAAAATGTTGTCTCGCATTCTTACAATAATAATTAAACCTAGTTTTTGTTTTAAATTGGCCACTTTATGCCAACAATTGATCATTATTTTAAACACATGCATGTCGCATAACTCTACCATGACCAGTTTCTACAGTTAAGACGTTTCTACTATGAAATCAGTGATAAAAAGTGTTGGTGGGCTCAGCATTATTTTATTTAAAAGTAGAGGTTAGAGTTTGGAAAATCTGAAAATCAACATTTCCCAGAACTATGTACAGCGAAACACCGCTAATAAGATTGGAATTGGTACTGGGTAAAATTGGTAAAAGATATTAGGTGGTCTACATTTGTGTTCTCAATTTCTGTGTGATCTTTATGGGACCTTCACTGTAGTGATCATTCAAGCTTTGATAGGGGTACTACAATTGCTGGTCAAAACAAATAACTGCAGTATCATTATATTTCGCGGGGACGAATTTTCGCGCAAATCCCGTAAAAACAAAGTCGCGGGGGCATGAATTCACGCAACTGTGTTTTCCTATAAAGAAACACTGTTACATGGTTTGATTTTGCTGCACACCACAGCCATAAGTTCAATAACTAATAATTCAGTGAATTCATTTATTTTCTATGGTTTCTAAATTTCGTGTGCAGGTCGATCCACATAAGTGTAACTTTACCAAAAACCACGGAAATTTTCTGCCCCCGAAAATAAGGCTTTTACATTAAGTTGAACACAACTTTTATAGCAGAAATTACTGACGAAATTACGGTTAATGTTGACAGGGCAAATATAGGACTGTCTTTGCTCGATCTTAAATATATGATGTCAAAATAAGCAATGAAAAGGATTAAACTGCTAGCATATTCAGACATGTAGCACTACTTTTAATGCAAATTAGTTGTCGTTAGCATAACAGGTCTCTATTGACCCATAAATGATCTTACTAGCCAAGAATATCAAACAACTTCATGCGCACACCTTTATATCTGAAACTAAACCATGTATCATCCGTTGCGAACAGGTTGCGCCAAGGGACTCCCCAACTCCCCAACTTGAGTCGCCCGCTCAGATTTATTTTCATTGTATGAACTGCTATATAGAAATGGATCGTGGTCTAAACGTGGGTGGCAAACATCGCTTAAGAGATACAAAAAATAGATGTTCATGCAACAACTGCAAATTCTCGTGATAATTGTAGTAATACGGTCTAGTTAAGTTAAACTTCTTGTCACATAGATGGGTTTGAACGGTTGAGAAAGCACATGGCAATAGTTTTGCACACTCTGCATGTTACCTATACAGATGCGCCATTTGTATTTGTAAATAAATGTTTTTGTCAGTATCATATCATATTTTTTGGACTTTTAAATTGAACAGTGCGATGACGATTTCATACGCCCTTATTGAATATTATAATAAAATGAATGTATAATGATGAATGTCAGGTAAGACTAAATGATCGACAGAAGTCTGCATTGTTTCATAACTTATTAAGTGGAATTTCCGAATGGAATGAGTCCTATCGGAAAATAATCAACAATTCCATTCGGAATGATTCCGATCGGAATTAGTGTATATAGAAAAATTCCGATCGGAAAATGTATGTCGGAATGTTTCCTATCGGAATTTGCCGACAGGACTGATTCCGATCGGAACCGTGAAATTCCGACGGGAAAAACATGTTTTCCTATCGGAAGAATTTTCGTTCCGATCGTAATCGCATGTTTTTTAACCATGTTTTTTTGCAATATTTCTGTTAATTTCTAAAGTTCCACCATGAAAATTTCCAAATTAAGAGTTGAAGTTACACGCTCTCGAATGATGTATAATAAAGCTGCCTTGCTTTTAAAATGAAAAAAAAGTTTTCGGAAAATATAATATTCCGAAAATTCACAGGATCGTGTTCATTATATTACAACTCCGACTTTTTTAAACGCGAATCAAGTTTATTTTCGAAACCAACCGAGCTACTGTTAATGAGAGTTTAGGTAAATATTTATGAAAACATGAGATGTTAATCACAATTCTTATTCAATGCTTAATATTTTTTATAACTTTTGCGTATGAAAATGTCGCAACGTTATGATGACAAAACTAAAATGTCTTTCGACAATGTAAACATGGTAAAGTGCAAGAGAAAAACTGGATCTAAAAGATTTGAAAGTACATGTAGATAGGGGAAATGCATGAACAGGAAATATACAAAAAGCCATTCACAATAAGTGTACATAATTTTAATGTAAACATAAAACTCAATGCGGACACCAATGAGACTATTTACATATCTGACATAAAGTGTAAGGAACAAAGAAAATAAAATTAAACATTAAAAACGAATGCACATCGTACCGTGTACAAGCATAAAGAAAATTGTATTATTGTAAATCTTTTAAGTGGTAGATGAAATGGAACTTCGAAAGACACTAAACACGACAAAATTGTAAACACTGCAGGCTTGGTTTGATGGAGCCTGCTCGTGGGCAGTAATGGAAATGCATATCACGCCATCTTGCCCAGGTAATTTACATCAGTTAACAATACAAATGTGCTCCATCCCAGACAATGATTTGCATTTGGCGGTGAACACAGAACGCTAAATGCGGTATTTTCAGATGAAAGTTTCAATGATTGTTTGAAATAAAGGTACAACTACATAAAGTACTTGAATCCTGTCAGTTATTGATAAGTATCTCCATTATAGTGTACAGTGTATCTATCGGCATGAAAAACTCACTTAAAACAGTTATTATTTTCGTAAAATTTGATAAATAAGTCTGGAAAAGTTCAATCTAATTAGCTTTATTAATTTGCAATATTAAAGCGGTAAATATCCATAAACTTTGATATTTTCTGATAGAACTGAAATATTGGAAATTATTTGTGCAATGCAAACGTCACTTTAATTTTGTTCAGAAAATTCATTAATACATGTCCTGTGAGTTTTAGGGCTCTCTATCGCCCCGCAAGTTAAGATTATCGATATGTTGATGGGTATTTAATTGTTTGCTGTACAAAAGCCTTTAGACCTTGAGCTGCCAATAGACCCCCCTCCCCCCCTAAGGGAATTTTGAAGGGTGTGTTTTTCTGAAAGCCTATACCATTCTACGCATTTTGCAATTTGTTTGCACTCTGGCGAGTGGGGCGTTTTTCCGTAACGCCTGTTTGAATATGTTACCTTTGAAAAAAAGTTTGTGTAAGAATGAAATATTTGACAATTATAAAAGTTCTAAAATAAACCTATTTTTTCTACACCAGGAAGCTCTTATCTACATTGCTAATGCAATAAAACATCGGTAACCTAAGGTTTGTTCTAAAATAGGGATTAAGTTATGTTACTTAACATAAAAACCTAGTAAAATAAGATGTATGAAACATTTCTTACGTGCAGTAGCAAGTAATTTGTGCTTATACGTAAAATATAGTACGATAAATGAGAATTCAGGACAAATGAAATATAGTGACATACATTGGGACATAAGCCCATAACGCTATATTGAAATATGTTACCGAAAGAAAAGAAAATGGGAAACAGGCCATAAATGTATTAGACCTTGAGCTGCCATTAGACCCCCTTTCCCCCCTGGGGGAATTTAGAAGGGTATGTTTTTCTGAAAGCCTATGCCATTCTTCGCATTTTGAAATGTGTTTGCTTTCTGGCGAGTGGGGCGTTTTACCGTAACGCGTATTTGAATATGTTATCATTGAGAAAATTTTATGCTATGAAGAAATAATTGGCAATTATAAAAGTTCTTTAATATACCTATTTTTTCTACTCCAGGAAGATGTTGTTTTTATTAATTTTTAATGCAATAAAACATCTGCAACCTAAGGTATAGGTCTATAAATAGTCATTAAGACATGTTACTTAACATCAAAACCTAGTTTAAAAAGTTGTATGAAACATTTCTTACTTGCATTAGCAAGTAATTTCTGTTTAATTTGTTTAATTTATTAATATAAATAAGAATGCAGTATTTAAATGTTATAAAGTCACATTGAGAAACACTTCTTGTTTAATGTATGTAATTAAATACATATATTTGGAAATTCCAAAAACCAAAATATCTGTAAAATGGCAAAAAAAAAACCCAAAAACATCTCAAAGATAGCAAAGAAATTATCTATAAATAAAATAAATTATAAAGAAATAAACTCTGAAATCTTCATGATTTTTAATTATTAGTTAGCTTTATATCATAATAAAAATAAATACCAAATCATAAATCAAATAATTTATATATGTTACCAAAAAGAACGTATTAACCAATTTTAGTTACTGCACAATAGCGATATAAATTACATACCTTCTTTCATGATAAATTGTGACAATAATGTATTTTAAGAACCAACACACATCAGCCTGCGCTTAGTTAGTCAAGGAGACATTTTAAGATGAATTTCTGTTTTAAGTTACAATGTTATACATAAGAAATAGTGATTCTAATGATAAATTTAATAAGTTGTTCTCAAAGAAAGGTGACTTAGAAATTATGAAATTCAAGTTAGTAATTAAAAAGCTATTAAATTATTTGCGTTTGATAAGCTTTTAGTGTGTTATCAAGAATATTACGAGTAAAAAATGTGTTTTATTCATGATATCATTTGATTTTTTTATTATTTATTTTATTCAAGGACAAGCAATACACGTCTCCATTAAAATTACCTGTAATTGATGCGCAGCCACTGTTATAACCATAAGTAAGATAGGTAATATGACTGTTACTGTGATAAAACAGTAAACAAATCAGTGCCAGTTTTGTTTTAAACCAGTATCTTAATCCAGTATATAGGTTAACAACCGACCTGCACTTTATGTATCTTGTATTAAAATAGGCCATATATAAGAATTATGTTACAAAAGGAAATTTAGGTTTTGATGCTTTTGATATTAAACAGTAATGTATTTTTAATTTAAATATTGTTAAACTTTAGACGTTAATGATCTGTGAACTGCTCGATATGTCTTGAAATAAATGTGTATGATGTAGATGGTCATCCTTTTTTAAATCGTTTTAAATTAACAATAAACCTATCAATATGGCTAAGTGATAACATTGTAGTGCAGCTAACGTTTACACTGATTATGGGTTGTTGCATCCAGTCGCCAAGTCCAGATACTCTGGATTGAGACAGATAACATTAATTTGTTCTAACAAAATGTAGAAAAGAAAGAATAAACAAAATTATCAGTTTTTTTATTAGGGATGGGAACGGATACCTAAATCACTATTCGGATAACCGTATCCGGTATCCGGATAATATCCGAATAACCGTATCATTTTATACCAACCTACCGGATGTATCACGGAAACAAAATATAAGTGAAAATTCGGACCCAACGACTTAACTTTTTAAGTCAATAACGACTTGAAAAAATTTAGCTACCGCGAAAAAGTACAAGAAAAGGTTCGATAAAATTAGAGTTTTATTTCACGTGGACGCTTGCAAGCGCATACATAATAATCTTTAAACGAAAAATACGCATATAGTCATATGCACTCATATGCAAGGCGATTCATTTTACGAAAATCGGCCTGTACAGCAGCGGAACATGTAAAAACACAGAGTTTACAATAACTACATGAACAAATGCTGTGTAACCATTTTATCGATAGATCACATGTATCGGGTTAAAAAAACATGTAAAAGTTATGGTAATAGTTAATTGCATCATCTAATATTTTTGAATATCGGCGACTAACGTTAAATGATTTTTTCCTTTCAAGTCTTTAATGCGGTCACGTCAAAATAACAAACTGTCAAGATTATATTTGCTCAAAATTCTGTTGCAATAAATTGTCAATATTCTGAGGTTTGTTCTCGTTAACGAAAATAATCAAGTTGTTGCAACTTGACAGGTGTCATTTAACACGCTCTGTTCAAGGTACACCAATCAACAAAACAAAAGATCACGGTCTGGAATACAGATCTTCCGGTCTCCCAATTTACCACTATACAAACAATTAACACCTCTTTGTCAACCCTGCTGAGACATCCTGGTCGAGTTACGCCTGGGGAAAACCATGTCAGTATCGAGATTAGTGCAAGCAGTGTAGCGTGTTTTAGAAAGATTTACCAGTTTAAGTTATATTTTACAAACCTTGAACAAAATATTGAAACTAAATTCGTACGAATTTGAGGGTATTCGGATACGAGAATGGTATCCGGATACGATCTTACTATTCGGATATTCGGTTATCCGGATAACCGTACCCATCCCTATTTTTTATCATTTAATTGTTCTCTTTATTTCTTTTGTCATATTATAATATGTTACCAATTTTTACTTTAATAATAAGCACAAAGAAAAGAAAAGAAAGAAACTGCAAACACTTACTTAACATTTTGATAAATATTTTTTTATAAAATTATATTGTGTTAAAGTTGATTTATAACAAATTTAAAAGCTACTTGATTTAAACTTTACAAAAATTAGCTGATTAAGTTATCAGCTGATTAAGTTATCTGATGTTAGAAATGTTTTTAAAAGTAGTTTTATTCATCTAAAATACTAAGTTTCAGTGTAGAATTTGTAAAACATTGAAACAGCATGAGCATTATATAGCAATTTTTTAAGTCAAGTAAAAGAATTTTTACCTAGAGAATTACTATACATAAGTTTGTTTATTAGCTTACCATCACCTGCATAACACAGATTGTCTTTCAAATTAGGATGTTTCTCTTTAACAATTATTTGTCTTTAAGAAAAATAACAGTCTACAAAGATCTTAAGGAATTCTTAACAAATTCTTAAGCTTTCTTTGAACAATGGAAAAAAATAATGTTTCATTTAGGACAATTTATTTTTCTTATTTCACATGTTTTATTTAACAGTAATATCAGCTATTATTGCTCTAAAGGACCAGAACTGGTGCTTTCAACTTTGTTTTTAGTAAATATAGTTTATAGAAAGTCCATATTCACATTGACACATTGAATGACTGTACGGTAATCTAGATACAAACTATAACACGATTTTGAAATTTGTTTTCTTTATCCTAAGTCATCTTTCTAAAAACACATAATTAGGTAAGATATAATTAATTTTAATTAGTTTTGTTTGTAAAAAAGCAACATATGCATATCAGGAATCGCCACACTAAAAAAACACAGCCTCCCCACGCAGCGAAAAAGAAGAGAGGAAGATAGAGAGAGCGCATGTTTTATATATGTATGTCAATTCAAATAGGACGCCACAAACAATAAATAAACAAGAGAACCTTTGGGGATACCGCCTTGGAACGGTCAGTGGCAAAACAAATTGCCACTGGGGGTTTAAACCAGGTTCTAAGGTGCACCAACCTCACACTTGCCCCAACAGGTTCTCGTATCACAAAACAAGTACAAATTGTCTTGGTGAAATAACTCCAATCCACCCATCAGCTCAACAATGTTGCATGCAAAAGCATACAAACATATAAACATAAGAATTTAATAGCATTGCAAAGCCAAAGGGCGGGTACTCAATGATCTTTCCGAGACCAGAGCACCTGGAGTAAAATCAGCAAGAACACGATGACAGGGATAAAAGAAACAAATCGAGCTTTTAGGTTCTTTTAAGAAAAGATTTCCCCATAAACTTTCATAAACTCTTACACCCCTGCCACCGTCGTGCAACCAAAGAGGTAAGCATAATGATCAACTGTAGATGGGTTAATCACCAGGCCTGCAGAGCGCTGTAAAATATCATGTTGGTAACCTTTCTTTTTAAATTTACAGAGCAATATTTATATACTTTTACATTTTAACCACATAACATAACAAAGTATACACTATAAACTACTTACTATTATTATATTATAGTTTAATCTAAAATGATTGCATAGTTGTGATACAGTTTTGTAAATGTGTTCAGTTCTTTGTACAACAATATCAGTGTTAGAGAAAATAATTCATTCAATCAGTAATATTAGTTAAAAAAACGACTGTCAATGTAATTAGAAATCTACACAGGGCTTACAAACATCAGGACATTGCAAAGAGCACACATAAATAAAGTCTCCAAATATATATCAGCTAACACCATTAAAAACAAATAAAACCAAGAAAATAAGCCTTATTTTAATGAGTAACATATGTTATGTATGTTGAAAATTTGAAGTCATGCAAGTTTCAAGAACACTTAAGTTATCAAGCACAATTATTCAACTAAACACTATATTTTATGCTTGTTCATCTAAAAACATGAATATTATGATTAAATTAGCAATAGGATAACATATTAGATTATGGAAAAATTGTTACTTTTGCCAGTGTGATTTTTATGAAAAACACACTGCTTCATATTGCTTGATCACGCAGCTTTCAAAAACATGTATTTTTTTGAAACAAAAATCCTACCGGTAAGTTTCTGACTTAAATTTCATCATTTTTGGGTTATGTATGTTACACACTAAATATGTTAGGTTAGAGCAAAAATTTTGAAATGAAAACTACATCAATCAAAAGAGAATACATCATCCTTATTCAAAAATATAAGTTTTATGAAATCATAGCTGGAATAGAGCAGAATTAAAGGTTTAAAATCCATGTATTTTTTAAAAAGAATTTAGGGGTAACATATTAAAACCTCCGTAACACCATTATGCCCCACTCGGCAGAGTGCAAACAAACTGCAAAATATCCGGGACATAACAGGCTTTCAGAAAAATCATGTCTACAAAATTCCCTAAGGGGGGGAGCAAACATGTTCCTGGCCACCGGCCTATAAAACAAATGGTTAAGTAATCAATGTTAGCATGTTTAATGACCATTGAGCACGTTACACAAACTTGTGTAAATATTGAGTAGCGCTCAACCGGGGCTAGGTGGTGAGGACAGTAATATGCATTTCTATAACTGCCCATAAACATGTTCAAGCTGAGCCAGTAGTATTTTTATATTTATCGTTCAATGGGTTTTACAGTTTTATGCTCTTTATTCTTTGGCATATACCGATAATTCACATGCTTTCAGAGCATATGTAATGAATTTTGACAAAATTCAAAAGCGAACGCATTTATCATCGACGGTTACTTTCTGTTAATAAAATGTTAATTTAAAGAGCAAATATGACAGTGGCTATTGGCGTGTCTGAGGAGAATCTGTGTTTGGCTTGGCATGGAATGGCTAGAACTTTGATATATTCCTTGTATACAACTTTTACTTGTTTGTTGATATGAAATCCTGTTGGAGCAAGTGTGAGGTTGGTTCACCTTAGAACCTGGTTTAAACCCCCTGTGGCAAATTATTTTGCCACTGACCGTTCCAAGGCCATAACCCAAAGGGTTCTCATTTTCGTTAATTGTTTGTGGTGGCTTATTTGAATACTTATAAACACAAGCTCTCTTTTCCTCTCTTCTTTTCCGCTGCGTGGGGAAGCTGTGTTTTGTGAGTGTGGCGATTCCTGAAATGCATATAATTCACTGTGAATATTGGTCGGTTTCACTTGAACGCTAGATCCGATATTGTTACTATAATCCATACAATCGTCATTCTCTAAAAATTATACTTGAGATTCTGAAAAAGTTTAAGTAGATTAAATAGTTGGACCAAGTGCAAATAGGGATAAGTTAGTTTAAGGCATCGCCACACTCCTCCCAATCCTATTTATCGATAAAATAAAAATCATCAAATCTCAGTAATGACAAAATGCCATTCAATGAAACTTTGCACAAATGAAGGTTACTAATGTATCTTAATTTTGCATACAGAAAGACAACTTATGCATATTTCACCTT
The DNA here is from genome assembly GCA_038501625.1 of Corbicula japonica. Classification (NCBI taxonomy): domain Eukaryota; kingdom Metazoa; phylum Mollusca; class Bivalvia; order Venerida; family Cyrenidae; genus Corbicula; species Corbicula japonica. The sequence continues at coordinate 25,534 of JAZAYU010000080.1, forward strand.
TTTAGAAAAGTAAAGAAACAAAGCTAGACCTAAAAATTCCTTGAATTCTATTTACATAAATTCACAAAAACTAGGCGATGCAGAACATAACTTTAAATTCCCTCATGAGCGCAATGATACTGACAAGAAAATGTTGTGTACTTTGTAAAAAACGTTCAACTATTAAAAGAGAAATCAGTGATTGTCATCCGTTTACGCGACCAGGAAATTGAAGGTCAAACACACTTTTACTAATATCTCGTAAAGTTTACATAAGTAAATCATGAGGACACAATAAATTGTTGTCAGTATCATATTACTCATGTGGGCATTTAAAATGATGTTTTGTGTTCTTTAGTTTTTGTGAATTTATGTAAATAGAAGTTGAGGGAATTTTTAGATCCTGCTATTTTTCTTTACTTTTCTAATATGTCTTACCATCTGTAAAATAAAGATACATTAATAACATACACTTGTGCAAAGTTTCATTTAACAGCATTTTACCGTTATTGAGATTTTGATAATTTTATTTTTATCGATGAATAGAATTGGGAGGAGTGTGGCAGGCCCTTAAATATTTATGAAAATGTATCATTTAAAGTTTTATTTTGGCGTCAAGTTTATATTCAATCCATCCAAATCCGTTTGTTATAGAGCCACACACGTTCATTTTTAGGAAGATGGTATGAAATTCAAAATAGTTCTTATGAAAAACCTTTACATATATATGTATGCTTCAATTTCTCCCCGATTTCAAATATGAGTTTTTAAAGAACTTGCATCCTTTACAATAGTGAATTACTAACAATTCAAGTATCAGGTTTTTGAATCTGTACTACCTTTCTCACATATGAAGATAAAAATTACTTTAACAGATTTGTTATCAAATCACGAGTGATAATAAGATACAATATACAATATATATCTATCCTGCTATACCTGAATACATTTAATTATTGGGTAAAATTTCACTGCGCGCATAATATTGTATGAGTTATTTCAAAATCCTTCAGATAACGTAAACACATACCGTTATCGTTCACATATGATCATGATAGAGATTTCATGAACGGTTGAAACTGGTGAAGTCGTTTATTTTGCTGCTAACTTTACATATGTTAAATGTTATGTATCGTCACATAAAGATATACTTTGTGTATCATTGTTACATTAAAATCCGACATATAGTTATTTGATAGTACATGTAAAACTGTAAATAAAAATAGTTTTGATGTTTATCTGTAGTTCATAAATGTTTAGTTTGAACTTATACTTTAAGGAGCTTCGAATTAAACATTTCTAATTCGGGTAAATTCGGAATTCGTTAATTATTATTACAATGTACATGAACTTGTTAGAAGTGGAATTAAAAGTTAATGTCGATAATAAAATCTATTGTTGTGTCTACATATTATGTTATTAGCGGTACAAAATACTGACAAAATATCAAGGGACTTATCGGATTGTAAATGTATATGTGCTATGTACACTTAAACAGACAATGCAGAATTCTTGAGTAAAATCGATATGAACATGTACCATTTAGAAAAAAAAGCATCATTCAACATAAAAGCCTAAAATTGTCTATAACAAGGCTCTATAACTTGTACAGTTGCTTTACTTTATTTTTTTTATAATTCGTTGTTACGCATAAAATAATATAAATATGCTCATACATTTTTTTCTACAATATCGTTAATGTACTTGTAATATGCTACATGGTTAATAAACAGTTTTTAAACTAAAATTAGTTAAGAGTACCCTGTAAAAAATGTATTCTTGGGTATTCCATGTATGTACATGTACATGTGTTCATGTAACTAGTGTTTGAATAAAGCTGGACTACTTTACAGTACATTTAAAGTTTTAGTTGCTTTTACGTTAATTACTTTTTAAATCTTTTTCATCTATTTAAATAAAAGGTAGTGTATTTGTTCGGCCTTGCACCGTTATCAGTTGTTAAGGGTTTCACGCTCCTCGTATGGAGTAGTACAAATGGTTTCAATAAATTTGTTAAATGAGTAGGGAACGTTAGACTAAGCAAATGTCGCTTACGAGATTTCTATCTTATGTTTGATGAAAAATGATCTTTATACTTATATATAAGAAGATTGAAACTTTCGACTGTAGAAAAAACACGCGAACGAATTGATTTAAATCAATGTTTATTTTGACAATAATTTTATCTTTAGTGAAATGTGTTTTGAAACACCTTAACATCCAAAAGTAGTGAACGAATGCGTTGGCACTCCAAAAATGTTTCATGAATAGATAAAATTTAGTATCAGCACAATCTTTATTTCGTTAAATGTATCAAATTTAAACGAAGCGAATGTTCATGGCCAATGGACCATTTAATGGGATGGATATAAATAGATGTGAAAATCTATTTTTGTTCTGATAAACTTTTCTGTTGGTTAACTTTGTCTTATAAATGTGTCACGGGTTTACACCTTTTCAATGTTACCTCTGCGGTATAAATGTACTAAAATTTTAATTGAAACACATTTTATGAATGAATATACTCTGCACTTTCCCAAAAAGAATGTGATATAATAGTCTTAAGTTGAATGCTTCAGCAGCTGATATTATAGTTTATTCAATAATTATAATGCAGTTCAACTGAATCTTAATTTGTCAATTCTTATTTATAAACTCTATTCGACATAGTGGTTGAAATTGTAATTCGTAAATCGATTCACAAACTGGGTATTGTCCGACAATATAGACCTGGCAATCTTGCATTTGACCCTGTAGTCGGTATATTTCGTAAACTTTACGTTCTACTTGTAAATCAATATAATTGTATATAACCAATTTTAAACGGTCAAAGTTAAGAAGCCCGCTTAGCAGTTGGTAAAACTATAAAGACGTAAACTCGTGGGTTCGAAATCATGTTTCTGTCACTTTTTTATATTTTATTTTTCAAATTGCCATTCTCTTTAAACTCGTATAGACCGTTTTTTGTGTATACTACCTTTGTATTTTTATAACTGCATTATTATATACTTTGTATACGCTTAAGCAAAATGCATTTATAGCCTATACGGTTTCATAATGTCACAACAACTGTAGAAACAAACTACTTAAAAGGTATTCTTAAACCAGATCTAGTGAAACGATTTCAAATGAATTCTTAAAAGTTAATTCCAAAAATGTGAATTTTCATAAAGTGATGTTTATTAGGATTCGAACCACAGACCTTCAGATCGGTAGTCCGGCATGTATACCAATACAACACAACTCACTGGCGTGTGGGGTGAACAAATATATCAATTTTTTTGCTGGTTGTGTACAAATGTACCAGTGGTTTTCCAATGACCTTACGAAAGTTAGTGAGGTGCCAGGTCAATATTGTTGGATAATTAATCAATCAATGATGCGTAATTACCGATTCTTAAAAACATTTTGGCAGAAATTTGGCAGATATTGGCCTGACTCAGTGTTCTGGTTGATAATAAATGGTAGTTATTCGGACCGGGAATCGAGCCAGCAAGCGGCGGCAACATCTAGCCACATGATCCGATCCACTGCACTAAACACAACAACCCCAATGAAGGCTGTGAACTTGACACTGGAAAACTGGCACCTTGAATTAAGAACTAGACTCCGTATTAGAACCACGACTCCGGATTTTTCGAATGGCATATCGAACCTTGTTAAAATTAATTTCAAGACTTCAGATAGGAGCATTATCAGTAATTCTGAAAATTTTAACCTCAAAGATTTCCTCGTGGGCAATGCATTGGAGCCATCGTGATAAAATACTCGGATAATTATCGCCCATTTTTCTTGCATGGTGTTTACCTTTTTTGTTGCTGTTTGTTTTTGTTTTGTTGTTGGGAATGTTGAAAATAAATAACCGCCGGTGATATATCACACGATTTATCACGGGGCGTAGTTCACATGCGATGATATATATACCATTTGAACTTTGATAAATCCTGCTATATATGATTGTTTCATAAGCGATTACAATATTTGCTGGATGAGTTTTGACTGCGACTGAAATAAACAAACTGCAAAATTACAACAAATTATACTTACACTGTTATTTCTTACACGTTCAAACTGCATACATAATTACTGAATTACTAAATGTTTATACAACATAAGGTTTCTTCTACAGTTCAAAAACTATACACAAGTTCAAATAAAACATTAAACATCCACAATTACTAAAAGCTTTCAATATCAACGTATATCCTTCATAGAAATACACGAACGTTACCAATTTAGCCGCCAGATTAAATTTATTACATCATTATCCGCTTTTTCCTCGTGTATTTTTTATAATTGATGTTCCAAAATAAAACCTCTGATACATTTTTGTTGTAAGTGCTGATTGAATATTGTTTACTCTGAGTAAGAGAGAAGCTAGGTCTAGTTTAAGCTATTTTCTTGTCTTTTAGTTGCATAGATGCATGAAAACCAGCGGGCTAAAGATGTCAATAAATTTGCTTTTGATATCGCACCAATAAAAACGGTTTACTCATAATCTAAATTGGGATGATATCAAACATTCAGTTTTTCAACCTTAAGATATTAAAAATATATTTTAAAAAAATCCAAAACAGAGCATATAGGGAGTAATTGTGTTACATGTACCGAAAAAGGGTCATACAAATGTCGCGAAGTTTATAACTGAATGGCATTTAATACAAGGAACATACCCGTCCGTTGTTCTCTACGATAAATATAGCGTGTAATGGTTAACGGATATATCATGTTTGTTTAACGCGCATCGCACTTTTAAATCTTAAAGGACTGACAAATATTAAATTTCGCAATGTGATAAATGATAAATAAATCTGTCAAAATTAATTTTGATATTAATATCAATAGTATATTAAGAGCTTAAATTGTAATAAATATTTTTGTTAAAAATTTTCCGCGGATTAATTTTAAAGTAAAAATCAAGTTTATATCAATCATGATTGAGATACCTGTTGTTACCTAACATTCCTCCTGCAATCTGATAAAAAATGATACGAGTAAGCTATAATTATTCTATACAATGCAAAGATGAGATTTTAAGATCATGTTCATTTGTGATATGTTGTGAAAGTTACTATTCAAAAAAAGCAATTTCTTCTCTGCTATGACGTTTCTATGAGATTGAATAGAACGAGTACTGCATTTGATGTGCAGTTACTCTACATCCACTCAAAACGTGAATTCAACGTAATACTACTTCGTTGATGCTGTAAAATTGTTATGTCACCAGCATGTTTGACTCGAGTTAAAGTGAAATACTCATTTTTCGTGTTTTTGGAAGATCGAAGCTTCTTTGTGACGTTCAACCAACCCGTTATTAAAATCGGGGTTATCTTTTATTGGTTTGCTGATAATAATTTATTTTTGAGTCATAGCTGCAGTAAGCGAAATAATAAGTTAGAGTTGCATGTTCACTGCCTTATGCACAACGTCGTTTTGAATGGATCGAATTTGTACTATTTATTGTTGTTAATATTAAGTGGCGCTCATCCTGGGGGTTGGCGGCATGGGTAGGAATATGCATTTACAATACTGCCCATGAACAGGTTCAAACAAACCGAGTCTGCATTTTTTTCATATTTATTGCGTTCGGTGGTTTTCATAGTTCCCTCGTCATCTGTGTCATTTATTGAGTTCTACGTGGGTGTCAGGTGTGCTCAATCATGTCCATTTCTGCAAACTGCAAATTGTGTTGTTATTGTTGTTGCTAATGTTGGGCGTGGAGGTGTTGTCAGTATTAAACTTTAAATGTACATTTGTACATGTAGTAAAAAGAATGGTGAATTCGCTGGAGTATATTTTAAGTTATTTAAAATATTTAGCGACATTTGACGTTCATAACCACTAATAATCACAATAAATAAAATGAAAATAAGAATGAAGTAATGATCAGGATGTTTTATGTTAGTTTAGATCTGCGCTAGACTGACATTTATAAACGTTAATTACAGCAATTTCCACGAAAACGCTTTTGAAAATTTATAGCATAACTAATGTCAGAATTGAAGGATTAGCATTTATCAAATTCTACAATTGTAAAATAATGAGTGATAAGTTAATAAATCGGTCTAGCGATAGCAGTTTTTAATGTCAGATTGTTCGATAGAAGTGAATTAATAATGACACTGATGATACACCGGCTAATAGGTGTACAATGCACTGGGGAAGCCAGGGTAATGCGTGCAGATTCTACTTTCTGCTCAATATATATTTTAATAGTTTATTACAGTCTTATCATTGAGCGTGCATTTTCAAATGACTTGTGTATTACTTACAGTACAATGACACGCAATTTGTGTAAGAAGAGACTATACAAAAGTTTATCTTAAAGTGCTCAACTAAAAAAGAGCCTTCATCCTTTCACAGTTTAAGTCGAAAGAAATTACATTTCAAATTCGATAATATATGCTGCAGAAATGTTTTAAAATTTAATATAATTAGAAACGGAGTTTTTAAAATCGATTCATCGAATTAAAAAGAAAAATAATTACTAGACATTCAAGTGTTTATTAAAAACTCGATAAATTCGTAATTAAGCCCAAGCATTGCTCGATCACGGACATCATACAAGTGATTATAGCAAACCTTGCATAAATAAAAAAATGATTATAATGATGCGTTCATCATGGACTCCATCAGTTTTATAGGAAAATAGTTCGTAATTATTAACCAAAATGTCATAAAACTTCAAATATTCTTCCAACTGTCCATTCTATACGGACTGACACATCAACAAACAACCTGATTACAACAGGGCAAAGTACTATATTCTAAATAGCGGGACGGATTTTAACTTTTCTATAATAAATTCTGTTGCAGAGTAATTGTATAAACAAAGACATTTCTATATTTCATCAGGAAACATGTACTGGGGAACTCTATTCGGGGGAAAAACAGGCACACACACACCCAGAAAACATTTCTTATTTTAGAATTCTGCGAGTACAGCATCTCTCACTTGAACTTGCCCCGAGGGTCTATGTCAATTGGAAATTAATTAAATTAATTTTCCAAAAATATGTCCTGAATACAGCTTTTACCGTGGCGTGCCGCATTAACAAACGCAAAATACTGTTTCAGTCATTTTCGAAAAAAACAGCTTAGTGTTTCATTCACAGTATTCAACTTTTAACGTTAATGGAAAGGTACAGCCTTTCCATTTATTACTTTTAAATCGCGCGCCTGTATACATGTATAAATCATGCTTAATCCCCCACATTTCATTGACAGTAATCGAAAATTTCCGATGTCTGTCAACCAAAAGTAGGATCTTATAAAAATTATATGTCATAAAAAATTTATATCAGATTAAAAAAAGCCCGCAAATAATTCAAGCTAAAAGTGCAGAATACTATTATTTACTACCTGCATCCGTGTTACATGTAGCCGCAATTTTTGTAGGCGTATCTCGATAAAAATCTTAAAAGTATAATACAAAAAAGCGTTGATTATTTTCAAAGTTATCAAATTACCTTTTACGTTTTGATGTTCATCACCACAAGATACTGACACGGATTTATTCATTCATTTTTTACCATCGCGCTTAGTTAAGCGCTATCTTGCTAAGCGCTATCTGGTAAAAACCCCCTAGATACCAGAAATGTTTTAACTAAATTCTCCTAAGAGGCTAGCACATTGTTCGTAGTGAAAGCAACCAATTTTAGTTTTGATTTGTAAGCTGAAATATTATATACTTACTTTTTTCAAGAATGGTTTAAAATTGATTGAATTTGAAGAGATTTCAAAAAAGTGTTTTCCTTCCGTGTTGTCATTAACAATCAGTAAATTTCCCCCACCTCATCCACACGCGCACAAATTCACATATTATACGAGTAAACTATACAATGCGATGTATTGGGGCTCTCAGTCCTTTCATTTATGATACTCATATTTTTTTAAATAAATGTGTGTGTGCATTGCATACTACTGCATTGACAATGGTGTATCTGCCAAATCTTTTTTGATACAGGTATATGTTTGAGTCAACGGGTTAGTGTTTTGACTTCAAAGCATTTACCGTTCTAAATAGACCCCAGGATGGCCTCCGGAAATTAATTCTAACACACTGACAAAGGCTACTTGGGACCACTGACGTGCCGAAAGCTATTAATAGCTTTCTTCTGACGGTGGGAGTACTGAATGTAAAGCATCGAGTAGATCTATAATATTGATATATATATAATTGAATACCAACTTATAATATATACATGTATATATATTATCAAATAAAGTCCGTAACCTCAGTTAAGTTTTCCATCGGCTATTTCAAAATGTTAGATGCGAGATTCTATGTTTAAAAATAAAGTTTTAGAAAGTGCGAACATAAGTAAACATCAATTTCAAGGTATTCTCTTTCTTAAATCTCTGATTGTTCCTTATATGTAATTAAAATGTCTTCAATATTAATTTATTGGACGCTGAAAAGAGTGAAAGCCTGTTCAATTTGAATATTATAAAATAGCATAAGATGAAGTCTCGCGTTTCTATGCAATACAAAAAGTGAACCATGCTTTTTAAGATATCACACTGGTTTATTAAATGATAAGGTTTAAATAATAAAGACAACAATAATTAGTTGAAAATAAAATATAAGAAAGAGACAAACATTTAAGAAATATTGTTATTAAGTCTGCATTCAATTCCAATCGGTATCCAGAAAAAAAAATTCAGATTAATCTCGATTAATATCAATTTATATATCTCAATTATCTGACAGTTGACAAAATGAAGAATCCATGGCACCTGTTATGAACTGATAATAATTTGAGTACTCATATCATTTATTTTTTATATTTATCTTTGAATATGATCATTGTGCGTAAATAGCGAGTTATTTATTTGAAGTGCAAAGTTATTGATCACATTACTAATTTAAAAGCTTTTAGCTACTCCAAGACAATAATTTGACGCTAATAGCCCGTTTCCTTAATGCTGCTTATTGACCACGATGATAGCGGTAATTATGTTTTTATAATATTTTTGCTAGGAATAATGGTTTTGCGTCATTACCTTGAATATCCTTATACAACGAAATTGGCTGGACATTAACGGTGTGAAAATAATGCTTAATATAAAAAATGTGCATAAAATTATTTGTTTCCAACAGTGCCGTTTGACCATTTCTCCGCCCTCCCTTTCCAACCCCACCCTCACCCCCACCCCACATCTGGGTAGTTGATCATACTAATTACATTTCCTTTGGTTATTTGTGTCATTCAATTTACCTCGTAAGTTCATACATCGAACATGTTTATAAATAAATATCAACTGTTCCACAAGCCCCTTAAAATTATATTAAATAAAAGGATTACCTGCAGTGAAATAAAATTTCTCAAATATTTCGTATATCACACACTGCACATATCCATCATGGTACTTAAATTTAAACGCATCTGTTCGAATTTAAGATATTTGATAATCAAATCAGAAAATACTATTTTATTTTAATTGAAACGTTCATTAATCTTCTACCTACAGCTCTAATCTGGGATATTTTTAACATTTTGTTCTCAAATTTCAGTATCTTCTTCAAAAATCTACAAAACATCATAATTTACAGATACAATTAGGGGAGATATATTGTTTGAAAACAGGTATTGATTAAACTGCCATTCTATACAGATAAACTTTACAATGTGTTTCATCTGACTGCGGGTTTAAATTTAGAAATATATTCTCGTCTTGTTTTAACATAACGGTAATCAAAATAAAAATAATAGATTGACAAACCAGGGCTGTAGCTGTCATAAAAAAGCTTTAGAGAACCGAGATAAAATGAGAAATATCCATGTGACATATAGAAGATAACCAACGATGAGAATAAAATATTTTGAGATTCTGAAGAAAATTACAATAAAATTATTTTGTAAATAAAGTTTAATTTCAAAATATTTTCTGACAACAGTCGTCAGTTTGATATGTTGATTCTTAACAAATTAAGTCAATAGAAGAGTTGTTGTTTAAAATAAAATATAACTCTTATCTGCCAAGATAATCTAAATGATAAGTATGTTTTTAAATTATACACGTAAGTCACGGTTAGGATTGGCTTAAAAGTAAACCGTTTTTTTTTCATTTTCAGCCCCAACGGCAGGCAGCTATTCTACGTGATATAAATATCGCTCATTATCTTTAAGCCTCGTCGAAAGTTTAAACTTTTCGAGGTTCTTGCAAATGGTACCTATTCACTGCTCATAAACCAAGTTGTTCGTGATAAACGTGAAAATTGAAGAAAAAGGAAATTTGAAAACTACATAATACGTCAAATTATTTCAGGCTCTGTTTAACTGAGCATTTACATGAGCAGTAATGGGAGTACATATTGATGCTCACGCCACCAAGCACGGATTGGGTGCAACCCAATACTTACACAAATGTAAGTATCGTGTTCATCGGACTTTTTGAGGACAGGGCCCAAGATCATAAAACTAAATCAGGAGATCAGTTTCAAATCTCAAGAATCTGATTTGCTGAAATGGCGACTGGTTAAATGCTAGAGATTTGAGACTGATCTCCATACTTAGTTTTATGATCTTGGAACCAGCACTGATTAAATGCACGGAAAGACTTAGAGAAATACCATGTTAAAATAAGCATAACATGTAGTTACCCATACGTGTTTTTACTCATATCAAATCACATAAATCTCTATACAGTTTTTTAACATTCTAGTAGTTTACATCAATTGAAGTGTTAAGAAAATGTAAGGGGACATGACCTGTATGCAATTTAATAAATCAGCCTTTAAAGTGTGGGTATTTCAGTATATTGAATAACAATCTCTACTAATCAAGTATGAATGAAAAGCTTGGTGATATTCAAATGACAAATTAAACATCATGTTTTATATATGGATTATCCAACAATCAATCATCCAAAAATAAAATACGGACTCCTGTGATCGTCTGTAACTTGCACACATTGTCACTTGTCATACCGATTAAAAGGGAAGTATTTATTATTCTCATTTTATTAAATTATGTCGCCTGATTTAGTTACATTAATTTTGATGTTTATTATACAAAAGTAATGAAATGATCAATATGAGTCTTAAACAAAATCTAAAAATAGAAAAAAGAAGAAGTTTATATAAGGTTAAGGTGATAATGCTTTACGAATCACAAAAGAGTCATGTTAACATGATATCTGTTATGTCTGATCTCAGATATAAAGACAAATATGCTGTATTGTTATATTTTGTTTAGATTGCTACGATAACCAAGTGGAATGATCCGACATGTACCCACACATTGAAGGTTTCAATGCATTTATAAATACTGCCTTATAAAGTCTTTACTATACGATATTTTGTCTCTTTAATTCATGCTCTAAACAATTTAGCCAATGTTTGTTCTAAGTTATTGGAACGTGTAAACAATGCTATCTTTTAATAGCGGTTCAGCTAAAAATATCTTTTATATAACGTGTTCATAAATATTTGAGAGATAAAGATAAAAAATATGGTACAAATTTAAACAAGATTTATGTAACATTAAATGGTTAAATAGATTGTATCTTTTATGTTTAAGAATAAGTTAGTTGGATGTATTGACTGCACCACACGGCGATTCGAACCATGTCTTAGTATTTCGGCCAGATTTCATTCAACAAAATGTATTCCAAATAAATGACCTTTACTACTTATACGATATCAACTTTTGTCAGCATGCAATTAGCAAATTGATGAAATCAATCAACATAATAGGATCGCACGCGCCAGGCCACTAACGGTCAATACATAGACTGTAAAACTCAGATATTAGTGGATAGTAGGGTATATATAACTTCCATCGTGTGCATGTATAACTATATCCTTTTGACTAATTTTACTGAACAAAAATCTTACAGAATTAAACAAAGGCTATATTGCGGCAGTTCAAAATAATAAACGGCGTTTCCGCTTTAGGGAATGCATTTGCAATTTAATATAAAACATAACATGCAAGAGTAAAACTACTTTGCTAATAATAATTAAAACAACTATGAGATTTCGAAGCAAGATTTTGATATTTAGATAATCGATATGAAACATAAAAAGGAATACAAGATGTTTAAATGTAATGCAAAAAGAAAAGATTTAGAGTTGGAGCACACCCTGTATAATCATATCGTTTGTCTATCAAATAACGTTAAATGCCAAACCGTTATTTCAATATGTCTTCAAGAAGACATAAAAGTGTTAAGTACCTGTTAAACAAACACTTCAAATATTTCGGTTATAGTAATTGGGAATGATAGAAATGTAATAAATTATAAAAACTCGGAGCATATTTCCATTTTCACCGTAAAGAATGCTTTACATTTAACACTAGCAGGTTAGCGATAAGCGTTCATGTTAATTAATATCGAACTGACTAGGTGAGATGTTTTGCATGTTCAAGGATTTGATCCTAGCCCATTACATTTAAATCACATGCATTGAAACAACTGCCTGCCTTCAAAGATTGTCTTCACTCCTTTCGAAAACATTACAATACAACAACGTATCGTGCAAGTCGACGAGTCAGGGAACAACAAGAAACCTGGTTTTATTTGCCAAGCTCAGATACATTTAGATGATGAGATGGACGATGATGACAAAGTCTCATGTCGGCCGAGTAATACACATAAGTGACACAGTTGTTTACTTTTACATTTACATAGAATGTAGAAGCTTGATCTGTGTCTTTTATTCATGCCATCGTGCACGTGTTGTTTGACTCGAGGTGCTGAGATCATTCAATGAAAGTGCCTGCAATTCCGACAACGCAACCAACTGAGCTAGCAGGGACAACCCCCCGAAAAGGTTCATCGGATAGCCCTGATATACATTACCATCATTTTATGACATCAGTAACGGGTTATTGTACGAGTACTGATAACAGTACTGACTATAAGTACGGGGAGACTTTTTACGGCCGCCACAAAGTACTTATCTGTCTGGCTTCATGGTGCCATTACCTTGTTGTGTTAAATACATTTGTGTGCTTTTACATGCAACATAGTCGAGATACCATGGCTGGTTTTGAAGCTAATTCACCAAAACAAGTTATACTTTTTCAAATGGGAACTTGTTTGGGCAAGTGTAAAGTTGGTGCATTAGGGCATACATGTAGAATCTGGTTCAAACCCCAGATGGCAAATTGTTTCGCAACTGACAGTTCAAAGGCGATTACTCCTTTGGTTCTCATTTTTGTATTTGTTTGAGGTGTTTTGCTTTGAAACTCTTTATTTTATAAAACCATGGTCTCTTTTTGACTAAGTAGGGAGGCTGTATGTGTCTTCAGAATGTGGCCATTTCACTTTTGTTTAATAAGGATTATCTGGTAATAGAATTGTTTTATTAATTTATTTGAAAATGTTATAAAAATAGTGAAATATGCATATCAGGAATGGCCAAATCCAGAAGACACAATATCTCAACACAGAAAAAGTGAAAGAGAGTATTGGTTACATGTAAAAAATGGCGAATTTCTAACAAGAAGTCAAATAAGTATTTAAGGATTGGCCAATTCCAGCAGACAAAGCCACCCCGCACTGCCAAAAAGTGTAGGAGAAGAGAGAATGGTTATGCAATTATCAGTTTCATATCAGACGCCACAAACAATTAATAGTGAGAACTCGAGGGCTTACCGCCTTGGAACGGTCAGTGGCAAAACGAAATGCTACTCTGGGGTTAAACCAGATTCTAGGGTTCACAAACCTCTTGCCTGGGTTCTTATACAAACAAAAAATATAAGTTGTCGTGGTGAAATAACTTCAACCAATCCATCCACTCGACAATGCTGCATGCCAAAGCACACACACAAACACATAAACATAAAAAAGATAATAGCATTATAAAGCAAAAGGGCGGGTAAATAATGACCCTATCGAGATCAGAGTCTTTGGAGTCAACTCAGAAGGAACACGATGACAGAGAAAAAAGAAACTTATTAAACTTTTTTTCCATGTTTCCTTGACAAGATTTCCCCTACAAACCTTCTTTTTTTTGCCACCGTCGTGCAACCAAAGTAGTAAGCATAACGATCAATTGTAGATGGATTAATCAACAGGCATGCAAAGTTGAAACAACAACAATTAACGAAAATGAGAAGTTATTATTATTTGGGAAAGGCTTCTCTCAGAATACACTATCCGCCACATAGCCAATTAGCTAGTAGACAGCTTCTAAGCTTGCAGACATTGTAATTAATTTATGCCGGATACCATTTTCAGATGGTGTCTGTACTTAAATTAGCGCTGATTTATTTTTAAAATAATAATCAAACATATTAACTTTATCGCGTAATTATTTTTTGTTATTGATCTGTAAACTATATTGCTTGCTGAAAAATAACAAATTAAATTAAAGCTTTCCCGTCATACAATTGTTAAACTTGAATAGGTATATTTATCTAACAAAGTATAGTTAAATCGTCATATTTGACAGCTTTAAAAAGTCATTTTCAATCAAACATTCTTCAAAAAACGTGAAGTATGCATATAAGAATGCCCACACCCACAGTCAACAACCGCCTCACACAGCTAAAAAGTAGAGAGGAAAAGGAGCATAGAAATAAAAATAATTTGAATAAAAAGCGAAAAAAAAAGCAAATCCAATTCGTTTTGGTAATAAAATTTCTAATAAGTAGTTCGATGTTCTTTAACGTTGGTTTTTACCCTGTATTGTTGCCGCCATCGTTTTGGTTCCCTTATTTAGTTTATAAATAAGTAACAGTTAGAAAAAGTATACTCGTTATAAATAAAACAGTAATATTATCATAACACTCGAAGAATTTTTAGATTAAAACAACGCGATTAGGTCAGGTTCGATAGAATCTGGCGAGGCAAGTGCAAGGATGGTTTAGATATTCTTTGCAACTGACCTTGTCGTAGTGGTGACGTATTCATTATGAAACTGAATTTAATTGTGAACTTGTGCTCTCGTTTTCTCTCTTCACTCGTATATCATTTTATGAAAGAAACGTTGCTGTATTACCATCCCGACCTCGTTTTAACTTCCGTCATTTGAAAAGGGGAATTCATGACTTTCATAACAGATTTATATTAACACCTGCTGAAAACGCCTCTAGTAATGTAATTATAGTGTGACGGATACACTATATTAATATTCAAACCGAAGAACTAAATAGCACTAATGCTTATACGCTGACTTCATCTGAGAGTGATATTGTTACTGCACACACTCATTATAGAATTTAGAATCAGTATTGAACCGAAACAATACAAAGTACCTACTATGTATTGGTTGCCTAAAATGCAATTAGCACCGTATAAAGCAAGTTTTATAGCTAACTCTAGTTCTTGCACAACTTCTTAATTATCCGTGCTCTTTCATGTAACATCTTGTCTTACAGCTAAAAAACAACATGTAATTAAGTATTGCGAAATGGTTTTTGAAAACACTGGCACAAATTTATTTTGGTCGATTAAAAATTCAAATGACGTGTTAAA
Organism: Corbicula japonica; assembly: GCA_038501625.1. Classification (NCBI taxonomy): domain Eukaryota; kingdom Metazoa; phylum Mollusca; class Bivalvia; order Venerida; family Cyrenidae; genus Corbicula; species Corbicula japonica. The sequence goes on from JAZAYU010000080.1 coordinate 40,945, forward strand.
GAAGCTTAAATCAAATAATTTTCAGGCGTTCTGTTTGTCTACTTATGATTTCTCTACTTTGTATACTTCTCTCCATCATAATTCAATAAAAGGCAAGATAACCAGTCTCATTGAAAAAACGTTTGCTAGAGAAAATAAAACCTTTATCGCTTGTAATTAACATAGGGCATTTTTACAGATGGTTCTTATGATATTATACTTTATGGACCTGTCAAGACCTTTTCGTGGTGCTTACAATTTTATTGGATAATATTTATGTGATATTTTTTACATCTATTTATAAACAAGAAATAGGCATTCCAATGGGTACTAATTGTGCACCCCTTGTTGCTGATCTGTTTTAATACTGTTATGAAGGAGATCTTATGTCAAGATGACATCATTACAGTCTTTACCAACACCTCGAGGTACCTTAATGATTTGTTGAATATAGATAATACCATTTTCCATCTCTGGTTAATATAAGATATCCTCATGAACTGCAACTTAATAAAGCAAACAATTCAGATGAGCAAGAACACTTTCTTGTTCTTAATCTTTCAATTGAATATGGAAACATCACTACTAAAATAAATGATAAAAGAGACGATATTAATTTTAATATAGTAAATTTTCTGTTTTAGACGGCGATGTTCCTCATGCAACAGCTTACGGGGTTTATATCTCACAGCTTGTTCGCTTTTCTAGAGTTTGCAATGATGTTAATGATTTCAATGAACGTAATCTTTGCATAGTCAAAATACGTTTAAAAAAGGTTTATCGGAATCATAAATTAAGGAAAAACTTTGCAAGTTTTATCGCCGATACCCAGGTCGCCGATACAAGGTATTTCACAGCCATTTTTAAATAGAGATTTAATTTATAAACTTAAGAAAATAAAAGGCAGTATTAATTTCTCGCATTTGTTCGTAAAAAACATGTATTAATTCAAAAAGAAAGGTTACCAAAATGATATTCTTCAGCGCTCTACACTCCTGGTGATTAACCCATCTACAGTTGTTCACTACGCTTACCTCTTTGGTTGCACGACGGTGGCAGGGGTTTGAGAGTTTAAGAAGATTTATGGGGAAATCTTTTATTTAAAGCTAGATTTGTTTCGTTTATCTCTTTCATCGTGTTCTTGCTAATTTGGCGCCATGTGCTCCGGTCTCCATAATATCATTGAGTCTTCGCCCCAATGACTTTGCAATGCTATGACCTTCTTATGTTTTATATGTTTGTGTGCTTTTGCACGCAACATTGTTTAGCTGATGGGTGAGTTGGAGTTATTTCACCAAGACAGCTTTTATTTGTTTGTTGTTTTGAGAACCTGTTGGGGCAAGTGTGAGGTTGGTGCATCCTAGAACCTGGCTTAAACCCCCAGTGGCAATGTGATTTGCCACTGACCGTTCCAAGGCGGTATATCCTCGGGTTCTCATTTTTGTAAATTGTTTGTGGTGATTTTTTTTAACTGATCATTTCATTAACCGTGTTTTCTCGTAAGGTTAAGTAACATTTATCACTAAAGCTTAAAGTGTCTTTGTTAAATAGAAGTTTGCGATAACTATAGCCAAAAAGAACATCTCTCTTGATTTTACTGGACATAAATATATGTCGCTGGCATACATATAACATTATCAGTGATGTGCGTAACCAATGACTCTACGTTGACTCTGTTGCAAATCGCATTATCAGATTGAAATGGCATTCACTTACGTGGGGAGTCGTAGAAATTCCACCTGCCATGAAGAATTACAACTTGTGCATCATGTTATGTAAACGAGGCGTGCTAAGTATTTTATGTTTGAGTGAACTCGCATAATTGCAAAGAAGAAAACAGCTACAATTCTATTTTTAGTAACACGAGTTGCTATTTTTGCACGTATTTTTATCTTTCGATAATCGTATACGACAGTTGTTACTTTGAGGATAGCAGGACTACAGTGCCATTTATTTCACTTATGATTGTTAACTGTCAAAAACAATCCAGGATGATACCAGTGTTCTCATGTTTTGTTAATTTGCTGCAATAGTAGAAGGTTGTTTTCGAAAGATATTTCTTAACATTTAAATGATGATCTGTTCCAACTTGTACAACAAAATGATTATTTGCAAAAGTATGTTTTTCATGAAGTCAAAATAAAACAAAGAAATATACAAATAAAACTAAAAACATTTAATATTTAGAAAATTCAATATTTTATCTTTGATTGTTTTAAAATATGTTTCCATGTGTTTGCTCTGTTAACCCAGGTCAATATTTGCATATAATAAATATAATTAATACGTGTTGATGTCTAATATCCGGTATAAAGCAGTTATTTAAAGGAATTTCCTTTAAAAGGGAAAACTTTTTTAAATGTGTTCTAAGCTAGCACAAAAATGATAACATGTTATCATTTCTTAATCCTTAATTTACCATAATGATTGTTCTTGTATAAAATTCGAAAAAGTACATTATTCTATTGGGATTTTCATATAGGGAATCTCTCAAGAGGGAAAATGCAGTTCAATAAATTTTGCACAAACCAATGAATTTAATGTATGTTTAATTTACATATGCTAATAAAAGTTAGAACATTAAAGAAAAATAGACCTAAAAGAAGTCCTTAAAATTCTATTTGCAATTAATCACAAAAATGAAGCAACACTAAATGAAATGAATTACTGACAACAATACCTAATGTCCTTTAGTCTAAGAACTGTAAAAAAATGAGGGTTATTTGTAAATATGTGTTTGACCATCAGTTTCCTGGTCGTGAAAATGGTTGACAAAAAAAACCAAAAATGTTGACTTTCCTCTTCATAATTGAAAAAAGTGAAATATCCATATCAGGAATCGCCACAGTCGCAAAACACAGCCTCCCCAAGCAGGGAAAGAGAGAAAGAGAGAGCATGTTTGTTATAAGTATGTTAATTCAAATAAGACGCCACAATTAATGAAAGAGTAATTTCTGGTATACTTCCATTTTATGAAAAAAAAACCATATAGTTTTAAAAGATCCATACTTCAAAGCTTCTCTAAATTTCTAAACAGTTAATTTGCTCATTTCAACAAATTTTAAAACTAATTAAATTGTTAATGCAAAACCGAACATATCGCAATGCCACGAGCAATACAAACGAGTTTCAAAGTTTGCCAATTAAAATTTTAGATCTATCCTAAGAATTGTTAACGTCCAACCTTGCCTATATCAAAGCCAGGATAATAAAAAATAAGGTTCAAAGTTTGCCAATTAAAAGAAAACATAATTTGTATATTTGTAACGAGTATGATCATTACCGGAATCGGTTACAAAGCTGGCACTTTGTAAAGCAGCTTGTTTAGATTTTTACGTGATAAGTATTTGAATCGTTTGACATTTACCTGAACAAGACCGAATTGATTGGCTAAAAGATATGCTTTCCGACAGCCATGCCGATGAAAAGAAAGCAAGCAACCACACAAACCAAAGATGTTTTCTTTTTCTTTAATCTTCGTGTGCATCTTGCAAGAAAATGCAGACAACCTTTTTTCTTGAATACTTTCAGAGAATTCCTAAGCAAATTCCACATTCCAATCCAAATAACAATTAAAAGCTGTCCTTGACCTATTTCTGGTTGTTTCCATAAAAAATCAGATTGGCACATTGGTAAAGAGTTTCAAGACACGGTGAAGTATATAAACTACAAATGAACTTTGCGAAAGGCGCATCAGAAATCATTTTATCTCTATGTGTTGAGGTAGAGTATCATATTGTGTAGGTTTCTTTCGCAAATTAAACATTCATCAACTTGGTGATAATATTCGAATCATCATTAATCGAATTTAATGGTTAACGATCTACGAATAATCGCAACTGTACGTTTCTACCAGACCCCAGTTCACATATTTTAAGAAATTTTATTTGGATCTGTCTGTAACACCTTATTATGTAAGACCCATACCGATATTGCATTGAACAATTGCAGAGGTACTGTACCTACTACATTTGTTACACTTGTTTTACCATAAAAGTCAAGTCAAACAGTTATCAATATCTGATATCATATGAAAACTGTCTGTTTTATTTTCTTCTATGCCAGAAATGTATTATATAGAGCAAACGAAGAACAAATTTCTGCCAATAATTAAACAAGAAAGATATAAATTCCTTCGAAACATTTTTAAACAGGAAACCGACAAAATTCATTCATAATATGACATCTTAAACATTTGTAAGAGCCGAGGTCAAGTGCCTGGCAATACAGTCTGAAACATACGTTGGAGATGCGCATTCATGGATTATTGAATGCAACAACAGCATTGCAGTTACTAGTGTTAAATTTCAAGTTTTGGCAAAACCTAGATTCCCAAATAACCAAGACGTGAGGCAGCGAAGCTGTATAACTATTATGAATATTCATACTAAGTGAGAAAATGAATATAAAAAGTAAAACCATGAAGATAAATTGCTACATATTTTTACTAAAGTCATTAATAGTCAATATAACGGTACATTTAAGTTTCGGTAAATTTGTTATTTACATGCTTTCTCACTTGATACGTATCGGTTAGATGAAGAAAGAACAAAGAACAAATTAGCACCGCTGGTCTTTGAAGTAATAAAAGACAATTGATTGGTGTTATGAATTGTATCCGACAATTAGATGTGTATTGTAGGATACGGAGATAGGAGGAAACGTCTGATGCCGACACTTGTTACTGATGGTACATTCTTGTAGTAATGATTGCCAATGCTAATATATCTAAAACCCAAAATTGTTCTTCATGTACCGAGAAAAGAATAAAAATGCTTCTTCTAAAGAAGACAATATATAATAAAATTGGCGTATTGCCATTTTATAAGACTTTTTTAACGCATTCCTTAGCTTCTAATATGTTCATGTTATTATGTAACATGTAATTATGTTTATATTAATATGTAACATGTAATATTTTTCAATTAGGTATGCATAAGCGTTTGACCGCATCGTGTTTATTTTGCTAAATTTATTAGATAAGCGTACGAAAGTAATGTGAGTTCGGCTGCAGAAATTTCAGTTATTTCAGTTGGCAATTACGCATTGAATATGCATCTTTTTATTTGAAAATACTCGAGTCATTTACGTACATATTCCAAGTTCTCGAAAAATACATATACGGTGCAAAAGTATCTAGCATTTTAAAACACATATATCACAAAATATAATTACGAGCGATAGTCTATGTATCTATAGAGACAAAATTAGGTAGTTTTGCCAATTAAAAAACAGTCGACATTTCGATCTCCCTGAAAGATTGCTTATTATCTCGTATTAGGTATGAAAAGCTACATATTATGATTTCTCAGATTATAAAAAGCAATCTTAATACGCGATCTGGCGTAATTTTGTTGGAAATGACATTTTCTTACACAAAATCTTGTTTTATCTTTCATCGCCGACAGTGCATCACATCTTGTGCACGATGCTGCATGGATGCGGCTTCTTAGTTTGTCTTTTATTATCTTAATCTTCTCATCTTCACTCTTATATTCCTATGTTACGTACGGCAGAGTGTTTGGCGTATTCCTGTATCAATCTAACGTATAATCAGACCCGACAGTTGGTTTTGTTTCGCCAGCAGATCTACATTCGAAACTAGCATTTATTTCATTTCTGATTGCCCCTCTGTCGAAATCAATTACAGACAGTACCTGTTTTTGTTGGAGGCTTTTTCTAGTTCGTTCTCGTATTTTTTGCGATTATCCGTGCATTAATAAAAATAACATTTACGAAAATATACACACATTAACGTCTTCTCCATACATTTAAGAGCTTTTTACATATTATTTGTAACGACCCACCGAAAACCAAGCCTGACAATATCTATAAAAACGAAGATGAAATACAGCTTGTGGGAGATTAACACGTAGATTTATATCGTAGATAATAAACAGAATTACAGTTATCCCTCTACTTTCTTTTAAGAGGGCAATAAAAATCAAATGAACGAATTTTTCTTCAAGGAAAGGCTAGGCATAAAAACGTAACACTTACAGTTATATAAAATCTGTAAGCTCTACCAAACACTACTGCAACCACACACAATTGTATTTATTATTTTCCATTTCGAAGGTTGCTTGTAAGACTTTCGTCTCTCCTTCTTTTTTCACTGTACTTACTACAGTCTTGCGTACAACCATCGATCTGCATTACTTACATTGCGATTTTAAAATTTGTGATATGTTCCAATATACTAACTGATGTAATGGACTAAAATGCATGTTTCTCAAAATACCAATTTAAGAACTGAATTGTTTGTTAATCAAGGACTGGTAAAAAGTTGCTTTATAAGGTGTTTAAAGCCCGGGTGATCAGCAATTTATTATAAAACGTGCTTGCTCGTTGGCGTCACAATTGTGTGCAGATATAGTTTGGGCCCGGCTTTTTTGTAACCAGGAGGACATGTTTTCCGTGCAAAATGGAGACTGTAAGAAGAAATAATTTCATCGTACCGATGTGCATAATGAGAATAAATATAAGTAGACTCAATAATATCTTGTCAAAAAGAGGTAACCACTCACATTCAAAGACAGTTAATTCACAACCAATCACGGAGACTTAATACCCTAACTCATAGAGAGGTTCAAACACACCTTCAGAAGTGTTAGGAACACACCTTTTCTTTTCGTAGAGATAAAATGTGTTTTAGAGCCACAGATTTGACCTTTTCATGGGAAGCAACGATAATAAGCCAGGGAATCTACATGTATCATTTCTATCCGGTGAAAATTAAGGTATCAAAATTCGAGGGTAATAATTTCAAGGCGAAAACGAGGCTGCGCCGAAAAAAATGCTCGAGAACGCGTAATACATGTACGTGTTTTTTTATGAAAATTTACTTCTGTCTGATTGCTTACATGTATTTAGTTTGGCTGCATATTTTCTGCGGTTTTCATTAATCTTTTAATGTACAAATTTTAACGGAAGTTTCTAGTCCTCGTTTTTCGAGGTTTAAGCTTTTCTGTGCTTTTGCTTAAGGATTTGCTTTGATCATTAAATACATTAACAGACGCAATTGGTCAAATAAAATGCATTACTTTTTTCTGACAGAAAGAAAGTCATCTATCATGCGACCGGTGCCAAGTAATCTGCGTTCCACATCATTAGCCGCAGTATAGGAGATGATCCGTAGAGCATCTCACAAAAAATCTATGATCGGGAGACTTCTGTAATTACTAATAATTTAATTTTCAGCGATAAGGACCGTTAGCTAACATATGTTTCAATTAAGAGACATTAAGAAAACATTCAGTGAAAATATTTTAATTAAAAGATACGAAATAGAAGATTGTAGTTATTTATATATAAAGAATACTTGAATTAATGTGGCGAAAGAATTCTGAACTCTCCAGTTCGTTGCTTCCATGCAATATCAAAGAGAATTTACGATCAAACCAATTACAAACTTTACAGTACTGCAGAATACAACGAACAGAAAATTCAGATTTATGTAAACTTTTATATATATATATATATATATATATATATATATATATATATATATATATATATATATATATATATATATATATATATATATATATATATATATATATATATATATAGTGAAATATGCATATCAGGAATCGCCACACTCACAAACCAAAGCCTACCCACTTAGCGAAAATGAAGAGAGAGAGAGAGGAAAAGGAAAAGAGAGCATGTTGAGGAATCAATCATACGTTAGAGGAGTGATATCCTTACGAAAACGGGTTGTTTCCTGAATCAAAAAGCAGTAAAAGTTAGTTATCTGGTACAATCCGGAATTAACATATAAACTTCATGTCACTCCTTTTTTTTTGGTAAAATTAAAGGGTAATTTAGACATTCAAGTATTACTGTATGTTGAATTTGCTAATGCTTACTCGCCATCCTTAAGTTATCATTGATCTGTTACAAATTATATAATTCGTTCTGTTTGCAATAGCAATTAAAGTTCTAGTACGACCACCAAGATTCTCCATAGGAAATGCATTAAATCGACGATATATCACTGTTACGAGCCAGAACTGTCTTCCTCAGAGGCGTCAAATATAATTTTGACGTCAAAAACCCGCTTGATGAACGTACTCAGCAAAGTAGTATTCTATTGAGCATATTTTTATAGAATTGAAATGGTGATATATCGAAAAATATATTACGAGGCGGCGTTCAGATGCGCAATGATTATCATGAGGGGCGTATTTGCATGTCGGAAAATTTATTGTTTGTAATGACATCATCTGTACTCGAATGTATTATTACTTTTGTCTCTACGGTAACAGTAAAATGGATCTAATTGGATAAATACATGCTCAGCTGTTCTGTTAATCGTTCTAACTGACCGGTAATTGGTGATGAAATTTCCTATGTTTACATGTAAACAACATAAATATACAACATTGTGATTTTAGAAGATTATGTGTGGTGTATATTTCAATGAACCTGTTTCATCGGTTATTCAAGTCCAACAACACTATGAAATTTTACAGTAAAATCATATATATATATATGTGGGTCAATAATTCTCATCAACTTCGAAGCCAGTGCCCAAGGTTATAAAACTGAGCATGGAAACCAGTCTCAAATCTCAGTTTTATAACCTACAGCACAGATCGATTTACGAATTGAAAATCGCCCATAATTATAGAAATTTACATTAAGGTCGTTTTAGAAAATAATAAAAAAAATATTTCACGCATTTTCATGGCCACCAAACGCATTAGAAGAATGTTTCATGTTAGGTAAACGCGTGCGTTGTATATAGGAAATAATTGTCAATCTATCTGGAATTGTGCAAAGTGCCTCAATATTGCAGCAAAATCTCTCAATGACATCAAAGTAAAATATGGCGGTACATGTCTTTTAATTCATACACCTAGCTTTGACACGGCTTTGAAAAAGGAATACCCCGAGTCTGACAAGACTTGAACTTTGAACTTTTAGTCCAATATAGTCTTTTGTCATTTAAAGATAAGGCGCTTTTCATATCAAACTGTAATTTTAACGGAATTCAAACTGAAATTAGACGGAAAGTGGTATAATTTCAAGAACAAAACTAATACAAATAACGTAATTAATATACGTTCAAATGAAAGCTGTTGGCTTCCATAACAATGATTATTTTATTTCCTTTTTACTCAATACATACTTATCTGTAACCTTTAAGACGTAAAATTCCAGTATTAACTTAAAAAAGAGCTTAAGCATCAGTATTTCATAACACTTAACTATGTGACTCAGAGGTCGTTTTTTGTTCAAACCACCATCAAGAATTCTAGTTTAAGTATCTGATCAAAAACATTTTAACGAGTCATCGTGATCATGTTTTCTTTTTAAATAATGATTATACGATAATAATGTGGAGTTTATTCCAGCAACGGATTATTGTGTCTAAATTGTTGTGCATTAATTCAATAAGGACATATTTCGAACATGTGTATAGTTTAAGGCTCTGGTTACAAGAACACGAGGTGCTTTGAATTCCATCAAAGCATTACATTATCCTTTTAATTGGTTACGATTATGTGATCAATATTTATTTGCTAATGTTTTTACTATTTTACTAATTTGTTCATTTTAAAGCTCATACAAACATACACATAAATTGAACAAAAACGGAATAATAAAAATATTACAGCATACATGTAATCATATTGTTGAATTATTTATTTACAATGTTGATGAATTCTCCGCAAGCGAACGTTAATTTATTAAAACTAACCACATTCATTCATTGAAATTCACATTTTTAATAAATTATACATTTACAGTAAAATGTGTATAAACTAATAACAAGGTTATACTAAATGGTGTTTTAACCAATAAAATGGAATATTACATAATTATGATTAACATTTCTTTTCAAACTACAGAAGCATTTTCTAGAACACTCTTCAATTGCCCAAGGTTATAAAACTGAGCCTGGAAACCAGTTTCAAATCTCAAACATCTGATTGGCTGAAAAAGCGAGTCGCCATCTCAGCCAATCAGATGCTTGAGATTTGAGACTGGTTTCCAATCTCTGTTTTATAACCCTCAGCCCGTATTGCTCCATGAATCTGAATTAATGATTACGAATTCTTTGATTTATTGCGCAAAACAAACACTGAAGAAAATAAATGGTGAATTATTGATAGGGTAATTAATAAATAGAAGAAAGCCCTGATTTTGAACGATTTAATAGCCAATGTTCCTGCCTTGCCAAATAAATATATATCATCAGAAAGATAGTGGTATCATTTGTAATAAAAACTTGTCGAAACATAAAAATAAGGCGCATTTCGCCAATGCGTTGAGATAATGCATCTGATCGCGGATAATTGCTACCTGCGGTATATTTAGAATCATTGTTAGGACCAACTATCCAGGGGAATTTTTTAACGAAATGTTCTTTGAAATGTGTTTCGAATTAAGGAAAAATCTACCAACCTTTTTTTCCAAAACCGACGTGTAAATTCCAAGACGAGGTCGAATACGTTGTCGTAAGATAGAAATATCAACTAGTTTCATTTTTCAACACTACTAGATAACATTATAATGTAAAATAATCCTAAAGTGTTTCCAAGTCATAATCATATAAACCGCACCTTTCTCTAACGGTTTGTATTAATCCACAACAGTTTATCTAGACAAAAATAATGGAGAAAAAACATTAGTTGTCAGTGAAAACCCGGTCGGCTAATGAATTTATGTCCTTTCTTATGCCAGAATTTTCAAAGAAGAGCTCGGGAGTCTATGACTGCATCATCTTCAGAGATTGTTTGAAGTCGTTCCAAATCGCACTTTAGTCCAGATGGCCCTCTTGCACCATGAACTTAAAATTAAAAAAGAAAGAAATAAATTAAAAGTACACCGGCCTTAAAGAGTTAAGTTTAGAATTTATTTACAAATGATGCCATTGCGATAAATAGTTCACATCACGTCCGTGTGCAGTTCTCAAAGAAACAGCTGATTTCCGAATAGTGCTTCTATTAAATATTTACATGATAGATTATAATACGATACTACAAAGTATATACAGATTGCATAAAACAAGACAGGTTATTATAACATGGCCGCTATCTGTTATAGAGATGATATAAAGGCGGTATGGTGTGTGCTGTAGATAAAAACAGCTATATTAATTGAGCGGATTAATTAAAGGTGAAGTATTGAGGTTTAAGCGGTTTAATTGGGAATATTGAAGATCTTAAAGTCTTTGAAGCTCCCGTAATCATTTTAATTAAAATACTAGAACCCTTTTGATTAATAAAAAAATCAAGTTGAAGGTGTTCGTCAATTAAATAAAATAAGAACACATCATCTTCTTTTAAATATAGAACATTTAAGAATTTCAAAAACTAAATATGCAACTCATGCTGACTGCGCATGTCAGAAACTGTTCAGCTACCACCCGTGTGTGTTGTTTTTCTAAGCTAATGAGCTTACTTGTTAATTACATTTAAACCAATTAAAAGATATCATACCCTAAACACTTTATAGCGTAGATATCGTATGAACGCATGTCAAATAAGCACCTTTTCGTTTCTGGCAACGGTTTTTTGAAACCTTATCCTCAGGTGTTAAAACTGAAAAAAGAGCAGTTGTTGTTTGAAGTATTTTTAAACCTTTCTGTATCAAATTAAACTACATCCGCATTTAAATAAAAAGAAGCATGATATACATTTTTAAAACTATATGTACTCATTCTAAATTTAATACTAGCTTAGTTGAACGGCCGTATTAATTTTCGAAGAGCCGGCCCTTTTGTGTGAAGTGGTGTTCTCGGGTAATCACAGAACGGTACAAATCATTTAAAATAGCAGACGTGGATAATTCTACTGTGGTGTCATTTTTTTGGCGGCCTTTAACTTCGGACAAAATCCATGAGCGACATTTTTGCGCGGGCTTATATTCGCGCACGTGTATTATTCTCATAGGACTAGATATTTAATGGTTTGATTTCTCTTGGGTTTGATTTCGCACTTTCCCTAGCGCAAAATATGCGAAAATTAAACCACCGCGAAAAATAATGAAACCGCAGTTACTGTAAAGGAATTTTATCTTCAAGCTTTATTAGTATGTGTCTGATTTATCCAAACTAAAATGATTCATGTTTTTAGGTTTAATTTTTTTATTTTACTAGTGGGTAATATGCTTTTAGCAATTGAACTGTTAAACGAAGTTTTTTAGATAGATGAAAAGTGAACATTGAAAGCCAACGAACACGACAAATATGAAAATATCACTGGTCCGGTTTGATTGAGCCTGTTCCTGGAGAAATCATTTATTGGTTTATCAATTAATTGTAATTTAGTTGTTTAATTATTTACAAAAATAAATCAACTCAAGTAAAAAAAATGATTCACATGGTGCATGTAAGGGTAATATGCATCAAGCATTTAACTGTTGACATAATATTTTAGAGATCTCGTGAATAAATTTTTATTAAGGTTTTATTGTTAACAAAAGTAACACAAATCAAGTCGCAAAACCATTATTTACATTAATAATACCATTACTCACAGATCCATCGGAATCGATCAGAAGATAAACAATAAATCAAAATAATTTAAAACCATTTGGTTGTGAGTACCTCAGGAAATTTCAACAACTGCAAAAATTTCTTTATCATAAACTCAACAATTCCGAAGACTCTAAAATCTCAATACTGGCATGTCTGAGGAGATCCACCTGGTTAATAAAACAACATTCAAACTGCAAATATTTCAGTTTAAATGAGGTGAAGAGGAAAATGCATAGATCATCCGATCAAAGTGGAGCTCGCATCTTGATCTGCTAGGTAAACTTGTAATTTTCAAATTTATTTGTTATCGTAATTACCAGAAAAGAAACAGACACTGGGTGAAGCAGACTCTAGAGTTGTTCCATGTTTTCTGCGAATGGTGGTTCTGTTTTTATAAGGTTTTATTGTTCTTTTACTTTTGATTTTACCATATTGCTTGCGGTTATTTATTTGGTTTCGAATATTGAGCTGCATGTGTTAATATTACTTCAGGAATACAAAAAATGTTTAATTGTGGATATGAAAGCGTATTTCCTGATGTTCTAAGCAACTGTTCAGTTTATGTCTTGTATTCGAGAAATACGCACCATTCACTATTAACCGGTATGATAAGAAATAATAAACAAGTTTTAAGAGCGAAAGCTAAAACTCCTACAACTCAGCATATCATTTACTCAATTATATTGGAAGTGCAAATGACCTGGACTGAAGGTTATAAAACTGAGATTTTAAACAAGTCTCAAATTTCAAGGATCTTTGCCCAAGATCATAAAACTAAATCTGGAGATCAGTCTCAAATCTCAAGCATCTGATTGGCTGAAATGGCGACCAGTCGCCATTTCAGCCAATCAGATGCTTGAGATTTGAGACTGATCTCAAAACTTAGTTTTATGATCTTGGGCCCTGATCGGCTGAAATGGCGACTGGCCAATCAGATACTTGAGATGTGATACTGGTTTCCATGCTCAGATTTATAACCTTGGGCACAAATTTAACAATGGTTCTTAACCGTTTACCCCATATTGTATATAGACTAGATTCTGCAAGTTCAAAAGGGCTCAAAAATGAGTTGAGGTAGGGCCGACAAGATATACTTTTTATTTTGGTACCAAGTTAAAGCCTATTATATGGCCAAACAATTTGGACTGGCCTGCAAAAAATTTTTTATTGCGAATCGTCGGAAAATAAGGGGAGATAACTCATGCCAAATCATACAAAAAAATCAACAAAAAACTGAAAGACTCAATGATATGACATATGTTACAAAGACTTTTTTCTGTCTTCATTAAAACTTTGTCAAATAAGTTGCAAGATGCAATTTAAAGTCCAAGGTAAACAACTTATGTATATAATGTGTGAAAAACAAGAGTTATTCCCCTTTATTTTATTGAAAGATAATGTAAATCACTTATATCCCATTTTCTTTTGCTAGAAAGTGATATTTCTAGTGATTTTTTAACTTAGAGAAAGGAATTACAGCACAAATCCTCCGAAAAAGCTTGTTAAACACCAATAACCATCCAGGTCACATTATATACATTTAATTTCATACTAAAGAGCAAGCCATTTATTACAAGCCAGTTTGACAAACAGGACGTATTACAGACTCATCGGTGGCAGGAAACGTTCACAAAATGTTATCAACTCTCTTATGGCAATTATACTTATTCAAGGTATTCGCCAAACTTTGTTTGAGTGATTAGGACACTAATATATTTAATAACCCGTCAGATTACTTCAGTCAGACTGGAGTTATTGCCCTTTAATTACTAATTTTGACCAAATTAGTAATTAAACGGCAATAACTCTATAGTGACTGAAGCAATCTGACGGGTTAACTCCTCCACATTTTAATTCGACAATCTTCAACAAACTTGCTTAGAATGTTTAAGGTAAACATATCCAGTTCAGTAACTTGCAGATAGCTTTGATAGATAGTGTCCTCTAATGGCTGTTTTAACCAAATTAGGACTGCCAAAGGCCCCAGTTTGTCAGAATGCTGTGGGCATACTAGTAATCTGTCTGCTAATATCTAAACAAGATATTCTAGATTGCAGCAATGGATTCATTGATATTTCATTGCCATTTTTGAAATCAAATAAGCAATGAATGCTTTCCTAATTAAAATGACAATCTTCATCAAACTTATTAAGAACATGTATGTACATAATATCTTAGACAAGTTTGATAGCCAGTCAGATTGCTCTTGTCACTCTTGGTTTATGCCCTTCAACTGGAAATATTTAACAAGTTACATCTATACCGATCAATACCTATATTTAATATCATTAAAATTCGTCAGACTGTTTAAGGGGACAATAAGATCTCAGCTATGTATGGTTACAAGCAAGATTACATTAGTCAAGTCACTGAGGAGTCATGGGTCTTTAATTTCCAAAACTTAAACAAATAAACAATTTCTGCTCTCTGACGGTTTTGTGGCAGTTTGAAATCTTGTTCTTTATTAGTTATATTAATCATTCTATTAAATCATTCGTACATGTTGAGTTAAACAATATGTGTGTTAAAACTCATTTATTTTTTCTACTTTCTAAGTGCAATCAATGCACACGAAATTTAAAAAAATGTAAATCAAAAACAAATACAAGTAAATGAGCAGTGATAATATGACGACATCAAACTAAATTTTTTTTTAGTTAACATTTGGTTGAAAGATTATTTTGGAAATTACCTAAATAATATTTTTAAAGTGTTCCATTGACTGCTTCTGCTTTAGAGCTCATTTAAAATAGCACAAGGGAGTCTTTAATACATGTTTGTTATGGCTATTGATAAATATGCCTGTGGCTAGCGCTACACTTAAACTATAGTCAGGCATACTCGCACATGTCCTTGACAAAATTTTCAAGCTTCTGAACGACAGTCTAAGAGAAAGGTCTGGGTCCATCTACGTGTAGTACTTCCAATAAATAAGGATGGTTCCATTTGGACAGAAGTCTTAAGAGTATTACAATAAGTGAAAAAAAACAAAACACCTTCATATCTATGGTTTGTTATGTTTAATTATTACAGCTTCATCTTGATCATTCTTTTTTTTGCTTAAAACAATGAATCCATTGTCATTCACATGGAACTGGTTTTAATAATACTAAGCCTGAAACAGGTTGAGGAACCTCATGGAAACTATGTGTTTCTGTAACCAGTTATTGTCTCAACAGTCGCTTTGCTTTAAATATGGCATTAGTCTTCTTGAAAAGGAAGTGTCAGTCCTAGAAAAAATGCTTTACACCTTCTGAGCCTGAATAGAATCCTTGAAGTAGCAAGTTGGTTTTAAATATTCTTTGAAATTGAATGAAAGGCAATCTGAAGCCATTCATGGCAGTACATGTACTCCCTTCTTTGGATAGGACTGCATCTAGAATAGCATAGTAGACCAAACAGAATTCATAAACCTAACTTTGGCCAGGGACCAAGAACCTAGGAACAGCGAAAAAGGTCCTATGGGTTATACTTATCAGCTTGTAGTTGATAACAGTATTTTAAATTTATTCCAGCTCCTGTCAAATTGTTGCAGTCCCTTCTGAATACTAGCACTACCCTTGTAATGGAGTGAGGGCCTGGGTCTGAAAGATATTATTCTTTAACAATACAAGTAGCCTATTGACTCTAATAATAGGATTGAGGATCCTAGTAGAGAAAGCATTGTCATCAATCAGAACAAAGAGTCCAGATTCCTTTGTAGGGTTACCTTATTCTAATTCTTGAATCCTGCATCCTTTTTATGCCCCCACTCTGAACTTGTAGGGGCCTTATAGGATGCCCTTGTCCATCCGTCCCTCCGTACTTACGAAACCTCTGTCGCACATAACTCAAAATGTATGAGAGCCACAATCACAAAATTTAACAGGTATGTTGACCATCATGTTTAATTGTGCACCTGGGATTTTGTTTTGGGCCACGCCTGTTAAGACCAGAATGACGTTGCTTATGCATTTCAATATAATGCATTCAGCAAGTTATCTTGTTGTATGTAATTCCAAAAGTATGAGAGTCGCTGTCATGAAACTTTACAGGCATGTTGACAATTATGTGTAGTTGTGCACCTGGGGTTTTGTTTTTGGGCCACACCTGTTAAGACCATAGTTATTGCCCCTTATTCATTTCAATATAGTGCATTCAGTATGTAATCTTGTGTCGTAGGCAAGTCCAAAAGTATCAGTGACAGTCATGAAACTTTACAGGCATGTTGACCATCAAACTGCACTGCGAACTGCAAATTCATCTGTTTTTTTTCCTGAAAGTTTTCACCATTATATGTACTTTGAGCACAATATTGGCGTGTTTCACAATGACAACTGAGGTTGGGGGGCATCTCTGTCATATGGACATATCTCTAGTTAGACTTAAGAAAGAGTATAATTGCCTAATTAATTAAATAGTTTTGTTTTCTTTTCAATAAGTCTAGACTAAGAACAACTTTCGAATATTTTTTACCTATCTCAAAAAGCGGTTGCTATAACACAGAACTGGGAAGTAACCATTCTAAAACCTCTGGATAGTGTTACCATACGTCTCATGGAAAATACACTAGCGTCAAGAAGGTGCTTACACTATTCTGTGGTGTAGGAAGCAAGACCGTGTCATATTTTAATGACTCTGCTAGCGTTTATTAGGCTCCCTTGTTCTATATTGGGGCAACGCTAGCGTCCAGAAGTGACTGTTTCTCAATTTTACATAAGCAGTCCTATTTCTCTAAGCTCGAACAATATATACATGTATATTTTGACATATACAGGAAAACTACTTTACTTACTATTACTTACTATCCTTAAAAGACTTGCGATATTTGTGATTTAACTCTTCCTTAACTAGTTTAAGCTAGAAATTTCAAAATGTGCCATTCTACATATTTCAAAATATGTAAAAATGAAAACATTTACAGGCAATACAATATTATGTTTTACTTAAAACCAACAAGATTGTAATCTTACTTCCGTTTTCGCATGATGAGGTGAGAACAATGTATAGACTTTTATGAAGTTATGCCTAGCTTCTTAAATGTTGCGGTACCTTTCAATATGAAACAAAATTCCCCAAACTTATTCTTAGATTAGTGCAACCCTCAATATGGGAACTTATCATTTGTCAATGCAACCATATGTAATGAAGTTGAAAACTGTTTCCTGAAGGAAGATAAGTTAAGTTTGCCAGATCTCATTGTATTTCATTATTAAAAGATACATACCCGCAATTTTTCTGTAATTTAGTAAAAGTTAACCTAACATAAGAAAAAACATCTGAAAAATCCACATTTAACATGTGTTTCAAAATAACAGTAATATTTATCAAATGTTTAATTACTTCACTTTTTTTCAAGAAATTAGTTACCATCTGTATTCAGTTAATAAACTGGCTTATTTACCATTATGCTGTTATACGTCGTTATGTGACTTTACAAAAAATACAACAGGCACTCTGATTTGCATTACTTGTTAGGATGTTCAAATCATATTAGAATACAAATGTGTTGATGCTGTTATTTAAGAAGTGCCTTTTTATGAGTATGGGACTTCCAAGAACTAGAAGACATTAAAACATGTAAAGTAAGAATAAAACAGATCTATTGGCGACATCTGAACTTCGACAAAATGTGTCACCAAATTATCATATTAGAAAATATCAGTATATTTTCTTGAATTAACTCTTTATATTTGGTGTTTTACAAAGCATTTCCTTTCCGGTTTGCTTCTTTAACTGAAGCAGATCATACTCTATATACATTGTAAATAACAAAATAAACTAACATAAAATGTGTTGATTATCCATTTAAGGTTTTATTAAAAGAATACTTGCTATAATGGTGTGGGTGGGGTAACTGTATACACAATTTTAAGGTTTTATCATCAATTACGCATATTCTTCAATATAAAATGTCTTCTAAAACATCTAAATTAATGTTTAGAAGAGTTATGTGAAATATCTGTGTAAAGATTTACAAGTGATATGAACAGATAATTTTCTTAACTCATAAAATAGGGAAAATCGTAAATAGTTCTGTTTTCTTTGTATATTTTACCAACAAAAATGTCTTAAATTACATATTAGTCCAATATTATGTGCTAATAATACATCTTAAATAAATAATGGTTGCTAGATCATATAAAAACTAATGTTGATACTAAAATTTGGACTCATATCAATGCAACTCGTCATTATATCTAAATATTTTAAAGTTAACTTATAATTCTATATCAGAGATATCTCCCTTATTTTTTCAGGGTTCGCAATAAAATAATTTTTGCAGGCCACCTAATTTCATTGAGACATACCATAAACTTAAATAAAATCGTAAAATAAAAAGTATATCTTGTCGGCCCTACCTCGACAAAATTTTCAGCTTCAGAATCTAGACTAATACGGCTTTATCGCATGTGCGACCAGTGTAGATCAAGATCAGCCGGCAAATCCGTTTGAACTGCTCGACTTTTAGTTAGAAAATGAATCAAAACGCGAAGACTGTACATGTAGCTCCTGATCAGACGATACAAATACGCCAGCTGATTTGGTTCTACACAATTCCCCGCCCCCGCCCACAATATAAAGACGTTTATATTGAGTAACGGGTTAATAGCATGAGTTATGACAAAGATGATACAAGTTTGAGAGCAACCATATGTATAGCTGAGGTAAATATTTCAAAGATCTTTTACAGTCGGGGTTTTAATGCTCTTATCAGATTACCAGAAATATCTTGTGTGGTCAGTGCTTACCTATCTGGTATTTTTAGAAAGATTTCCATTAAGTTATTCATGTATATCCATTTCTGTGATAAACGTATTTTCGTTTAATAAACGATTCAGGTGAAATGGTGTAAAAGTAAATGCGTATCTGGCAAAATTCCGTTAGAAAAGATAACAAATATATATATATATGCTAATGGACAAAAGTCTTGTCCGGTAAACAAAAACTACAATATCTCGACAGTTTTTGTCGCACTCATAAACTTGGCATAGATGAAAACAGGACATTTATATGCTTTCAGACGACATTCAAAATTAAGCAGCATTACTTCAATTTCACCCGCTCTTGAATGAAATATTACATTTATTTGGAACTATAGGCACAAATTGGCACCATTAGTTCGGGCTAATAACATTTTAATTTACTAAATTAAATTTGATCCGCGCGACTAAAAGCAAAAGTAGCATTTCCGAAACGTCACAGAAATCGAGATCGCGCATGAAGTGGTCTCTTCGTCGAAAATAGGTGCTAAATATACCTCCACTATATTTAGCTTCTTAAAAGTTCGTTAACGATAATTTAACAATATCATTGAAAATTCCGTCTATAAGAAAGAATTCGATCGGACCTTTTGTGTTCTGTTAGAGAGTTTATATATTGGAGTCTATATGGACAAATAGGATTCTTCAAAAGTATATTCTTACTTAAGTTTAGGGCTGGGGCTTTAAGACACCGGTTGTATACAGATGCGATATACAGAAGGTCAAACTTTGCGCGTTTGAAAGATGTTATGGAAAACATTACCGAACAAGACTTGTGTCCATTAGTATACATAATCGGTTATTGTTTAGCTGACTTACTGATCATAAAGTATTATATATTTGCCAAGAATAAGATAAAAGGTTATAATGGTGTTTCCACGTTGTCTATAAAGGTGACTGTTATTCAGTTTCGAAACTGAAATTTGTTCTAGATCTTATTTTAAAAGTTAAAATCTATAAGAGTGTACAGCAATTATTCAGCCATTACTCTTCCTCTAACTATATATCGCCTACAAGTTTCTGATTCGATAAAAATAGGTGATAATGCCTCTGTACTTTGTCAAAATTATTTTCCAACAACTACATCAAGCAGTTAACGGGCAGGAAGACACGCTGGTTCGCTGATTTCTTACCAAAATACAGAACGGTATTGTAATCATCTCTCGAGTGTTCACAGCGCTCGTGCATACAGAAGCCTAGATTCGGGCAGATAAATGGATATTATGAGAAAGTAATATCTACAGGTCAACGACATTTATTATAGTTTGCCATGTGATACAGTATAGAACATTACAGATAACTATACATTCACGTGATAGACAAGTATATTTTAATTTAATTTATCGTTTATTAGTAAAGAGTTTTACAAATTTGATACTGCCTTTCTTAAGAGTACTTATAACGGGTAAAATATTTAAATCGCCCAATCTGTATGTCACGTAAAGTTATATGGACTTTGAAGTCGAGCCATTATCGGCGTCTCGTTAAGAAACGCGCTATATATATTACCATGTTCAATGGTACGGAAATTTCGGGCACAATCATTACATGTATGGGTATTGCTCCATATAGATAATAAAAGAGAGAAGAGCTGATGAGCTTTCTGACTGTTTACTTTACGGAAGTATTATATTGTTATTTGGTTTCTTGACAGGGAATGTGAGGATATATTGAAGGTCTGGGTGTCATATAAAAAAAATCATCCTCACATACCCTTTCAAGGAACCAAATAATTGTTTTATTATACTGCTAAGACTTTTTCAGACAAAATTTATTACAAAACATCGATTTTTCATTTATTTCGCTTATTTAATGCCGAACGGCTTAATTCCCCTCTGAGAACCTCAATAAATACATGTCGGACGTCATTAATTACCTGTATGGAGTCACTTCTATAGAAATTGAATGGACTATCGATTTGATACTTATTTACAACATTTGAGAATAATCTGATCGTTTTCAACGTTAAAAACATAACACAAATATTTTCTGTAACAATTTTAGTAATCCCTAAGCATACCGCTATGTAATTTACAAAATCGGCTTCAAATTATGCATTTTCATGGAAATTCAAAACAAAATGGCGGACGACAACAACAGGTGGGAGGCCAGAGAGGGAAATTAAGGCACGTGCGTTCATATCTACGGCCGATCCGTAAATACGGATATACATCAACGGCAAATTATCCAATCAAATTCAAGCAAATTTCTTTGCAGTATAATAAAAACAAGTGACTTCGCAGATGTCAAAATGTGGTAATTTATATAGCGCGTTTCTTAACGTGACGCCGATAATGGCGCGACTTCAAAGTCCATATAACTTTACGTGACACTGTAATCGGATAATTTTTGCTCATATTTACTACTTATCCATAAATAGTTATACGTTTCCAATAAATCTTTAACATATTTATTCACTGAAGCTGTGCTCAGTGGATAACAAGAATAATTACGGTTGGAGAACGTCATAAAAAGTGTCTTCGGTCGAATGTTTTCCAAATCCCGATAAACGCATTTAATTATCAATTCAGTATTTTTATATTTACACTCCTATACTCTAAATTCCTTAATGTTGTTTGGAATGGCTGTAAGATCAAGGGCGAATGATGTCTCGCCTTTTCGCTGCAGAGATCGAGGCAAAATGATTCATGTGCGTCAATATGCACAATTCAACAGTTGGAAAATGGCTTTTATTGTAGACAAGCATCGGAGAAGGCGTGATTTATTGGAAAATAAAAACATAAACGACAATCTTAAAACGATTTTCATCTCAGCGAAGAATAAGACTGTATAAAAAACTAAATTTAATCAATTCTAAGTTTACGTGGTTTAAACACTACAATTTATTATCTAAAATATAAAAAACAAATCTTCAGAACTTATTTCGTGTTTTCTTATATCATTAATTAATTACGCCTTAAGGCATTGATCTGCTTGATCAAAGCTTAGTTTTCTTTTATTTCTTTAATGTTTACTGTTGTGCGGTAATATCAACATTGCCTCAGTGCACGTGTACATTGTTACATAACTTTTAAACTTGAAGATGTCCTTGGCATGGGTTGCTTTGAAAAAGAAAAATTACTTTTTGTACAGTATCAAAGGTAAATCAAAGGCATAAATACTAATCGGAAGAATCGGCATGGTATGTCATGTCAAGTCACTATAGAGAACAAATTGATAAAAATAGAAACTATGCCACTATTTATCAAGTAATGTTACAGTTGTATATTTTATCATGATTGTTTTGCTAGCTTATTTTATATTGTTTTAGTTTCTTAAAGAAATAGTAACTGTTTAAGTTAGGCGGTTCTTAGCTGACAGCGTCAACTATTTTAAGTTTAGCAGTTCGCTTTTGACCGTGATAAATATTCTTAAGCACCAGCAGTAACGGGGTTATTTTGACTGGTTATCAAATATAACAGTATACATACGGTTTGCTTGTCTGTATTTTTTCGGTTATCGATGTATTTTATGTAATAATAATAATACTATTTAGTGTGGTAGTGAGTGTTTGTGTACATGTACCAATTTTAGAGGTGTTAAACAGGTGTACAATTCAAAAGCTAGGGTAATAAAATTTTATCAATTGTGAACATGGTTTATTTGTTATAGTATACGGAAATTCAGTTTTAAAAAAGATGAAAAGGCAAAATGGAAAGGCACCGAAAACGACATGGGCAGTAATGGAAGTGCATTGTACCTGTACTGCCTACGCCGCCAGCTCCGGGTTAAGTGTAACTCAGGTCAATTTAAATTACAACTTCATATGATTAGTTAATAGTGCACTAGCAATTTAACGCTTGTGTTACTATTGTTTAAGTTGAATTATTCTGGGCAAATGAATATCGTAAGGAAGAGGAGACTGGAACAATTAGTTCTATACCCTCTCAAGATCTGTCCGTAATCATATCATATGATGTCAATCTGTAGGAATTCCCAGAAGATCGACATTTTAATTTGAAACAGTGTAGCAGTTTCCAGCAGATTAACGTACCAAAAAAGATAACATTTCATTATAAAGGTCGTAAACCGCCCACACTGTCCCTTTAGACCTGTTGAAGGGATTAATGCAAGTCGATTTTGGAATGATTCAAACTATTTTAAGCCATGGCTAATTGTTAACGATCAGAATGGTATGTTCGCTATTGTATTTAAGATATCGGAAATAGATAAATACTATGTAAGAACAATACCGTTCTGCGTTATCAGAGTATTTTAATGTTCTAATTTAAGATTATAAGCTCGATAAAATGTTGTATTTGTTGCACATAGTATCAAGTTTTTTGTCCTGTCTGCACGCATGGTTATACAGGTATTAAAACTAGGCCACACATGTGTCTTGCAACTGCATTCGGTAAGCTGCACAAGCTTAATTGGACAGGCATGTGTTTCTGTTAAAACATGTATCTCCCATTAATGATGTTAAGTTGTTTTTAATGTATACATGTTTTTACCTACTTAGCACTGTGAAACCAACTCACAAGTTTTACGTAATGCCATGCTATTACCGTACAACCGACTATGATTCTGTAAAGCAGCAATGATAATAAACTACTAACTGATAATAGCTCTATTTTCACATACCGCAACGCCGTCAGCTTGTGGGTGTAGAAGTTCAGATGGAAATATCGTCTTCGTTTACTTATTCTTATGCGAACAGAGTGTGGTAAATGAAAATAAAAATCCATTATATACCTTCCAAGTTTTCATCTGTAATAAAATAGTAAAATAGAAATATGTTTTATCTGGTATACCCACATTCAGAAAAACATAGCGTCCACACATAGCCAAAAAGTAGAGAAGAAAACAAAGACTTTCTTTATATGATACAATCATATACACAAAAAACAATGAACGGAATTTAGAGCCCGAGAGTTACCGTCAAGGCGTCTTGTCATTGGTTTTAAACTATGTTCGTGTGTGCACCAGCCTCATACTTGCTCCAACCGGTTCTCATATGAACAAACAATAACAAGTTGTCCTGCTGAACAAGCTCAAACCCACCAATTGATGGTTCATGTAATTACACCCTAGCGTATGAAATATACGAAGCTAATGACATTGTCAAGCAAAGAAAGTGGGTACTCAATCAGGCAAATGACCTTACTGAGATCATTGGACCTGGAGTCAAACCAGCAAGAGTATGATGGAAGGATGTAAAGAGTCACATCGAGCTTCTACGTAATTTAATAATACTTTCCTAAAACCTTCATATACTCCTTAACCCTGGCATCGTCATGCAAACGAAGAGGTACATGTAAGCAAAGCGATCAACTCTAGATTGATTAACCACCAACCATGCAGAGAGCAGAAGAACATATTATTAGGAAGGTTGTCGCAGAAGTAAAGAGAAAATCGTTGTAACTAGTTATAATTTGTAAATTCAACAAACAAACAAAACAACAGACATGGGTAATGTGTCATATTTTATAATCTTATTCCGAAATTTTCGTTAAAATACATGGAATATTAAACAATCTGCATACAAATACACACAACAATGTCTGAAAACCGGCGCTCGAATGTTAACTCATGAATAACGTTGCCTACAGCGCCTTCTCTACGAAGTGTCTTAGTGCGAACACACTTCATGTGGCGTGCGACCCATTTGTTACATGTGTCAATATAAAAGTCATCACCAAATGTAATCACGATCTGCGCTCTGCATGGTTGATGGTTAATCGACTCCTCCACACAGCTGAAATGAGTGTCCCGCGAATGGGATTTCACTTCCGGGAACACACTGAAGTCCGTGGGGTAGAGGTCGGGAGAGTAGGGCGAATGGTGATTCTTTGAAACTACAAGTCATCAATCTACAACTGAGTGGAACTCGCCGTATATGTTGTCTTGGTGCAAAGATCTCTGACAGCTCAACACCAGGGCGTTTCTTCCGGAGCGCGTGAACAAGATCACGCTGCAGCAACTTCAACTGGTGTTCAGGTCTTTTTTACTTAATTCTTATTGTTACCTTTTCGTTTTGTAACTATTTCATTAAACGCAAAATTTTGTGAGGTTAAATATCAACCATTATCCAGAAATTACTTTGGAATATTAGTCAGTGTTGAAAATACATGTACGTCCCTCGGGCACGCGGTGAATCAGACGCACCCCCTTTCTGTCCATAAAGAAGTAACACATGTGCTTGCCACAGGATCATATCTTACATATTTTCGTCCCTTTTTTGTAGAGTCGTAAAGTTGCCATTTGATACATGACTTTTATTTAAAAAATAATAGATATCTTCCGGCGACATATGATAGAATATATGACTGGTCGGAATTAAAATGCGAACGCTTTGATTATAAGGGGTGAAATTGCAGTATACACATTTAAACACATTGTATTTTTTTCGCGTAGTTAGAACGTCAAGCGGATTTTGACATCAAAGACAATATAAGACATATTGAGAATACGAACGCGTAGCGGTAATAAATCGAAAATTTATCTCGGTCGCTCTGATGTTCTGCCCATGGGAAAAGTCTGGAGGACGTGCTGTTAAAATTTCCCCAGGCTAATTGTTCGCTACTCACTTTTTCAAAGGAAGGTCAGAAAGAAGGTGTTTATTACATTGAAGTGCATTGCCTTGCAAATGTTTATATTTTTATGAAGAATACTCTATCTCATAATCCGTTTCATGTTTATTAATCACGTCTTCACAAAACCCAGCTTCTGAAATAACTTTTTACAAACTAATTTAAGAGTTTATTATATTTAGAAGAGAGTTCAGAAAAGGTAGATGATAAGGATTAGCGAATGTTTTACGGTATTTATTATAGCGATAACCTCAAGCTTGTGAAGATTTCACACGATAATATAAACAGACATACGAGACCACCAAGGTCCCGGAATTTAAATAAATGAAAATAAAATTATAACTAATCCGTGGTATGTGTTATTATGTTTGTAATGAACAATTGGAAGAATTTGGTAAATAGAAAGTACTTAGCAGGTATATCCAGTAATTATTTGAATTAACCTTTTTTTTCAAGAAGGATAAGTTGAACAGAACAGAACAGAACGTTTCTTTTATTTGGAATCAGGTTCACAAAGAACAACATGACAATAATATAATATACAATATAGGGTTTATGGCAGACGGTAGCAACTTAGCAAATTATCAAAGGGGAAAGTGTTCAGGTAATGTAATGGATAATAACAGTTGTTTAACAAAAGAAACACAAAATAGTTAAGTAGCGTACATATCGTGTTAAAAGTAAAACGATGAGGTAAGGCAATACAGATTTAACAGTTATTACATAGGCTGGGCCTAGAGTTTTTAACAACAAGATTTAATGGGTTATACAGCTAAAAATAACCCCAGTTCTATAAAGCTGATAATTGCAATACGTCATAACCCTCATAAAGGCTGATTACAGGGTGGCTATACCACGTGACTTTTTGGATGTCGTGCACATACAAAATCACTCGCTTCAGGTAATTTTTTGCATATTTCTCAGTAATTAATGTACCGAGTTCGGTCAGATAAAGAGCACCGTACTCCAGTTTAAAACATTTTCATCGACATTTACACTGCATTATCAATCGACTGTCGTTTTCTCAAACATTCAAATACAAATTTTGTTTGAAATTGTATTTGAAGATTTAACATAATATTTTATATACATATATTAAATTAAAACAACATGTAATTAATTATAGAGTTGATGCTCTATAACGATTTATTGAAATAAAAGCTGTTATTTGCACTAATGACTGTAAAGAATGAAATATACACCTTTAAAAAGTACAAATTTTGAGCCATAAATACCATAATTACAATTTGTTATACTGTTTACGCACAAAGGTAACGCAATTTGTCTTCAGGAAGATTATGTGACGCCAAACAAGTTTACAAGACGACATTGATTTTAAATACTTTTAACGTGAATAACACAGAGTTATTTGTTACAATATTTCATGGTGTTCGTAAAAACTGAAATATAAATATAATTACTTTGTAAAGAAAGCATAAACTTAAAATGCTAAAAATTCCACCAAAGACATGTTTCCATAACAACGATTAACTTTGTTGAATGTATGGAACGGTTACATTACTTTAACTACGACCTGACAATTTTCTTCTTAATTATCATGCACTCTTGAAAAGGTCAATAACGCAAGCATTACATTTACGAGAATTTCCTGTAAATGCTGATATTGCTAAAATTAGAACACTATAATATCTGATATCCGTTTCATGTTAGTTAATTACGTCCTCATAGAATTCGGTTACTAAGCCATGTTTTAAAAAATAATTCAGAAGATTTTATATTTAGAAAAGAGTGCAGAATAGGTGAATGATAATTATTCATGAACGATTTGCATTACTAAAAATGACCTGGTTTAGAGATTATTTGCGCAAAAATAACTTCAGAGGTCGGGACCACCATAGCCCTGGAACTGTTGTTGGCACATACGTAATTGCATTATCTACTATATGTTTGATATATATTTGTAAATAATGAACAATACTAATTGTACAAATTAGAAATCTTTTTTTTCTAGTTAATAGAAAGTTATTAACAGGTCAGATATTATTTTATTTAATTAACATTATCCCCCAGAATAACAAAGGAATATATACTACAAAGGACAAAGGTTAGGAAAATCCAAACATATGGCGCATCTGTTGTAAACTTTACGCTGACTGTTGACATGTGGACATAAGTTTTTTATATTTAAGAATTAATTTATACCAAAACGACGGATTTTGTTTAAATTTGTTTTAGAATGTTTTTTCAGACTGCTTCAATTCCGCGTCGGTCGCAGGTTTTCTTGAGAATGGTGAGGAGTTACAAAGTCATTTATAGGTCGACATAACCAGAGTTATTACTACACCGGTCATAAAATTTAAATTTCTTTGTATGGAATTAGAGTACACTCATCAAACTTAAAATATTTTACCGCGTTTTCAATGCGTCGGCAATGCGTTGTTTAATTTTATATATTTTTCTGTTTTTATTTATTTTTTCAATCACATATCTCGCAAAATATTATGCCTGCAATTGTTTATAGCAATTGCATTTCTTTTCACTAATAGAAGCGGTTAAATTGAGGTCAATGCAATTTGTATGCTAACAAATAATTTATTTATTATTGATAAAGCAATTTGTGGTTGGGGTGGGTTAAAGATTAAATCCATGCAATACTGTCAAAACCAACCTAAATTACTTTTCTCTTATCATATAGACTATTCTTATATTAGAAAGGAACTATACAATATGGACTACAAAATAAGTAACATAAACAAGACATACATTCTTAATAATAGCAGCTGTCGGAAGCATTAACGTATTTTTAATAGGCAATACTTTAGATTTGGGCGGTCTCTATAAGTGTGCCAGTACGTATAATCTAGCAGAGGGTGAGCGTTTCCCTACAATTTCTAATAGAATTCATTGTTGAATTGAATTTTTCCTTCTCGAATGAAGTAGATTTTATTATAATGTTTTATTGTAGCGGCGCTTAGAAAAAACAACTCAGATGTTTTGAGCGTATTTCTTTCTCGCTTGTCACAAGTGTATTTAATTAACATACATACAAAAACGTAAACAAAACTTGGGTGAAACAAATATATCTTTGTAAACATGATACAGTCCTCACAGGTTGTTTATATTTTATATTAAATTATATACTTAACATAAAATATACTATACTTAATAATAAATTAAACTATATATAAAATTAGTAAGAATGAGTCTGCTTTATATCACATCAGAACATTTAGAGTAATATAATTAAAGCCTTTTTTGAATTATTGGCTCTCGAAAATAAGGTCAATATAGCTTATATTTTAGATATTTTGCTGAAAATATGTTCTAATACTGTAACAGCAGGGTTGAAGGTTATAAAACTGAGCATGAAAACCGGTCTCAAAGATTTGAGACTGGTTTCCGTGCTCAGTTTTATAACCTTGGGCACCGATTTTAAAACCCTATTAACACATCCCAGTATTATTATCTGAGACGCATTATCAATTAGTAGCTGGACAAACACTTGTTAAGAGCGTGCTTGTTATTCATCTTAGAAATGTCTGAGCCTACTTCAGCTACAGTTTGTTCAGCTAAATGAATGACTAAAAATATGTTGTTTTTCTCAATTTAAGGTAAACATCTTAGATCATAGGGCCTGTTCGCTTGGAAAAATGGATCGTTATATGTGGCAAAACACGTTGTTTTTCTTTCAAAGTTAGGTGATAAAAGGTATTCGTGTTGACAACTAACTCTACATAAATGATCTCTCAACGGCATTATCAGGGTTATGCAGAACTTAAGTAAGCCAGCGCTGGTCGTTAAACATTAACACTGCTAAGTTAAAAAAGTTAAAAGTTATGCCACAAAATGTTAAGGACAATCACAAATCATCTTGACAATGAACTTTTATATTTTTATTGGCCGATAAAATTTTATGTCGACCAAAATAATGCAAACTATTTTAATTTCTTTTCCAGAGATAACTTGCCTGACAACATTCCGAGATTTGAAGCTGACGTACATGTTGAACATTCTGAATAACAATACATGCCAATGCACTTATCTATTTCTCTTGAATTTATCAATCAAATGTGATAAAACTATAAAACTTTTCTTCCTCGATCATAAAAACAACTAATTAGATAGTGTTTTTTGCATTTTCTTGAGAACATTAAATTGTTCTTAATGGTGAAAGCCGGCTTTTAAAAAATGTTTT
This sequence comes from Corbicula japonica, assembly GCA_038501625.1. Lineage (NCBI taxonomy): Eukaryota > Metazoa > Mollusca > Bivalvia > Venerida > Cyrenidae > Corbicula > Corbicula japonica. The sequence goes on from JAZAYU010000080.1 coordinate 70,849, forward strand.
CCACCGCATATGCGACGTAACATTATATTAACTTCAACGAGGTTCTATTGTTTGAACAACGTGCAAACCTGGACAATAGTTAAAACTATTATAGTAAAAATTAAGCTCTGGTGATAATCGTACAATACAATAAACCTGAGCTTTCAGACCAGACTCAAATATCTAGGTTTTGATTGGTCCGTATGGAGACTGGTCTCAACTTCAACCAATCAGATGATTGATATTTAAGACTGATCTGCATTCTTGGGTAAACAATTCTGTAAATACATATGGGTGAAATGTTCCCCAAATAGAAAGAGGTGACATATTAACAATATTTCTTTTATTGTACATAACCTTAGAACTTATTTCTGTATTCTGTCCATTTTATATTAAAGTAATAAGAACAATGTCTGAGTTCAAACGAAGCTTTTGCCAGGCACTAGTAAATTGCAATTCCGTCAATAAAGACATCGCATACTTGCAAATACTATAGGGTTGTAAATTTATTCTTTTCTGAAGCAGACTGGATTCGTCTCATGTAGGAGTTAAACATCCTCTAAAAACAGTTTCATTTATTTTCAATAATACATATTACCAAATATATATTTCATAAGTATGAAATTTTCTAACGACAACCGATGTTTTGACGTATTTTTTCTGATAATTTGGACTAAACATGTACTTTTTTCTTCTTTTGTGGTTAATGTTGATTTTATTTAACTAATGAGGTTTTCTTTAATCGGTGTGTGAAAGCCTGCGTCTATGCCATTTCGAGTTTTATATCTCGTCGAAGAATTAAAATGGTTTTATTGCTGAAGTTAAATTTCAAATTACTAAAGTAATAGTAAGATAAAAAGAGACCATTCTGTTGTGAATTAATCATATTAGACGTGAAAATACAGAGCATTGCTAGTTTTTGTTCAGGTATCTGTCTGGGGAAAATAAGAGGATTTTACAAATTGGAAGCCGTGAAAACTTCCAACTGTTCAAGATGACAGGTGTGTTGATTTTCTCAACGATGTGGGCATTTATTTTGTTTTAAATTTCAAAGAAACTCCTCATATGCTTTTTATATTTGGGTATTATTTACACATTTTAAAAATGCCGACTTTAACAAATCTATTGTTTAGGACTCTTAATTCATTTTATCGTGGTTCAATGAAGAATATAAAGAAACAGAAATGTAAATAATATACACACTGTGCTGTATAATGTTGCTCTTGATAATATAAATTTCGTCGCCATGTAGCAAATTAACCAAATTCTCAAAAATCATGCAACAAAAGAGGAACAAACTATTTTAACATATTCAGTGTAGTTGGACAATCCGGACCAACTGTAGTTTCGTTCGTCGCTTTAAGACTGTTAACTGCTGTTTGCCTTTAATCGTTATTTTCCACTCATTTGCTGGCTTTAAATTCTAAAGATTTCCGGTGAAATTCCAGTTACGCTTTAAAACCTGAGTAATGTTTATCTCTTTAAATGCACACAGGACTCTATACTGCATCTCGTTGTTATCACACATAATCCTAATGTTGATATACAACGGCGATCATGGAGCTTCCGTGCCGTAGTTTGATACTTGTAAATTCTAAGACCAAGAGCATATGGCACACAGTTAAAACTGAGTGTTGTTTTGATTGCACAAGACACATTTCCCGACTAAAGTATTTCGAGAAGGGTTAGGGATTATCAATAATACAATTTACGTATCAAAGCCTCAAAGCGCAAATTTGAAATACGTGACTTTCAAGCAAGCTGGGATATTCATAGAGCCCGGGTATTATTATTAAAAGTAAGTATTTTACTCAAGGAATTTAAGAGCTCTTATTTTAAAAAATCAATTATACACGTGGTTGGTGCGCGGAACAAAAGGAAACCTTCTAACTTGCTATTAAAATAATAGGTAAACAGTTTCGTATCAATAACAACTAAGATTAAAACATGTTTAGTATCGTCAGGATAAGAAATGAAGTGAAGTCCACCTTTATTTATTACATGTACTTCTCTTCGCATAGTTTATTATATCTACTTAGCAATTATAAGTGATGATGTCTAAGCGGACAAACCTGGAAAATACCGCATGAAACATGAACGAATATTTTTCAGTCTCATATTATTCATTAATAAACCGGTTTTGTTTTCGGAATTAATTCTATTGCAATGTCTACAATTTATTGATGCAAGTACATTGTATTTCACTTTGTGGAAGGTATTTGGCTTATAAAGGATGTATAGACCAACTTTACGAATTAAGCCGTAAATATTGTTTTTGTTTTAAGAGATATTTGGACTTTCCGCATAATTTACTTTTGTAATCAGAGCTGATTATGGTAAAATTAGTAAACTAGGTACTGTTTCATAACACTTTAAATTTGGGGGGGGGGAATATAACAGTGGATCTTTCCGAAATTTTAGCTCACGTGCCAAAATTCGGACTATCGCAAACGATTGAACAAGTTTACAACATATGCTTGAATGTTGTAGATTTTGTAGGCAAAAATATGTAGACTGGAAGATTATTAAAGAAATTTACAAACATTGATTAGGAAGCGGATACAATGGATGCAGTGTCTGTTTAATGAAGAGGTAGCATATGTTGTAAATGTTGCTTAAGATTAATCAATTATTTTAATGATTTGTTTCTGTTTTACCGCACTTACACAGCAATAACATTAAGCTTATATCTCAAAATATCTACATGCTTCAACACGCTACTGAATTGATTCCCCCTGAAATATGCATCCAATGCCAGTAATCCAAACAAGTTCGCCGATAAATTGGTTAGACAACACTGGAGAGATAATCTGGACTTTAGAAAACACTGGAAAGATTATATATCATTTAGAAAAACAAGAGGCCCATAAGGGTTAAAATCGCTCTACTGCAGGTTTCTGATACACACGACACTACATTATAATTATGTATGCATGCCATCTATGTTTCAAAAAGATTAATTTTAATTTCTGGAGAGGCTGCAAATGAGTTTTAGACATCAAAATTATTTTGTAGTATGACAACATAAGATGTAAAATTAATATACATGTACCTTCAAAACTACTGATATATATATGTATCGAAAGATCCAGATGACTTTCATTGTGTGTGTCTCTGTCTATAGCACTAGTGTGCATAAAAATTCCAAAAATAAAAAGGAGGAAGCACGATGCTAATAGATGTGTATATGTAATTGTCCTACTTGTTTGTATATGTATAAAAATAAGTGTATGTAAATGTTTAGGCAGTCAGAGGGTCATTTGTGGATAGTTATGGTTTATATGCGTTGCCGGAAAATTTCTCTATTGAGAACTTGAATGGCACGTCTATAACTATGTACAGCACTCTTGGCTAGGCGATGTCGCCGTGTCTGGTGCTTAGATCTGTTCCTTTATGTCTGAAGGTTTGTTCGTTGGTTACTTATCTCACCCATATATATATATATGCATAGTATGCGCACATACATGTAGTATCTTTAGACACATGTATATAATATGAAAAGAATACTGGATAATTATTGTATTGTTGAGAAGAAAATTTTAAAGTCTAAAATTAATCTTATAAATCGCCATGGCGGGACATCTCGAGGGGAGAGGGGCGTGCTTTGCAAAAAGGTTTGTAGAAAATTTAATAAAAATAAAGATGAATTTATTTGAAAATAATTAATTTATTAATTAATAATCAATAATTCAAAATTTATTATTCTTATTAAGTAGTTTCAAATTGTTCGAATGAGAAATTAATAGACAGTCGACCATAGACGGACGTCGATTTCATGTCATGATAAAGACCTTCCTGATCCTTCGGGCCAGTAGAGCTTAAACCAACGTTTTCTAAATTACGTTTTTGCAGTGCTAAGTAATAGCTGCTTTTATTTGCGGATAATTATTATTGGACAAAAAAAACATATTATTATCACGAGCTTTGTTTTTCTACCGATAAATTAATTTTAAAAAAGTGAAATGTGCATATCAGGAATCGCCACACTCACAAAACACAGCCTCCTCACGCAGAGAAAAAGAAGCGAGGAAAAGAGAGAGAGCATGTTTGTTATAAGTATGTCAATTAAGATATGGCGCCACTAACAATAAACGAAGAACCTTATGCTTCATCAAGGTCTCGAATACGGTCAAAACCTACGGTTTTATCTAGAAGTCTCGATGACCTGATAAGCGGATTGCAAGAGACCTAAAACCACTTTAACATTTAAGTCAAAAGCAGAGACTTACTTTTGCTGATCAAATAAGTGCCGTGATCTCACTAAATGCAAAATAATATATCCAGATCTAATACCATTTAATAGATTTTTATCCAGGAAGTAAACTGAAGAAAAAATACAAACGGTACTCAAATATCGAGTGGTTGATTGATTCTGTTTTCGTTAATTGTGGCGTCCTATTTAAATTGACATACTTATAACAAACATGTTCTCTCTCTCTCTCTTCCTCTCTTCTTTTTCGGTGCGTGGGGAGGCTGTGTTGTGTGAGTGTGGCGATTCCTGATATACATATATTACTTTTTTGCATTATTTTGATCATATCAATATGATGCTATATCGTTCTATATCTGTTTAAATGTTAACATAAAATGTTAACATAAAATGCTGAAGTGTTTTTTGAGCGTTAATTTGGACACGTGGAATACATTTAAATCATAAATGGCGCTACAAATTTATCTTTTGTGCTTTACCAAAATGGTTCTTCAGGTAGGTAGTGTCATATAATGTAATGATAAGAGTAACAGGTGAGAGGTACATCTTGAATAAAACCCTAAGTGGTCATGTTACTTGCCTTATACCGTTTCGCAACAGCAATGGCGCCATTTGTCTTATTGTAAATAATAAACTTATTTCTTTTTGCCAAACTGTTTTCCGCTCAGTTTTAAAGTAGATATATATCAGATGTTAAAATGACAACAGGACAACAAGCGGAAAACCATGGTGATCACTTTACCGAATACTCAGTTGTTTTTTATGGATAAAGTACAAATTACCAACGTCAAGTGTCGCCAATTTGGAAAAACACTATGTACGTCATACCATCATCTGTTATTGAGCAAGCCGTCTATCACTTAAACGACTTCCTAAATTAGATCCTTATATTAAAACATTCAAACACACGGAACCAATACAGAAACAGATGTGCGATGTGCAGAGTCTGTAAACTTAAACAATAAGATGTGTTATAAGAGCAGTAAATGATGCAAACATCTTGTGCCTGTTCTATTTCGCAATGAAATCCAGCAAACGTTAATAATAAAATGTAAATATAGTCTAACACTTATGCTGTTTGTTTTTATATTCGGGAGATACAAGACCGTCAGATGCAACCCAATCCCACTACTTTTATTATGCGTGTTATTGACAGCTCTAGGCATGTGTAACATACTTTTCACTTTCATCTTTTGATACACACGGGAGAATTATAACGTTTGTTCAATCTACGTATATACGTATACTTGCTTGATAAAGCTTTTCAAACGATCACATATGGGGTTTCTATAGACGTGTTTGTAGTTTTAAGTATGCTAATGGACAAAAGTCTTGTCCGGTAGGAAGATTGGATCCTTCTGCATGCCAATTTTCAACTCATTATTTTACCGGCAGCACTGGCTTAAATTCCAAAATCCTTTTTTTATTTAATGCATATAAATGTCCTCTTTCCAACGATGCCAAATTAATGACGGTGGAGTAATGGCATTTTTGAATTTCACGTGTTTAAAGAAATGTTATGAAAACCATACCGGACAAGACTTTTGTCCATAAGTATATATTTGTCGTGCCTAATGCATCTTCGGAATATTTACCACATTTTAATATAACACCAGAAGCTGAACAGATAAAATGTGTTTTAATATATATTATCAAAAATTAAATGCAGCGGTTTAATTAAATAAGATCGTAGAATTTAAAATAACACGATAGAATATTATTAGAAATTTCCATAAATACCAGCAACACAAAATGTCAAAAAAATCAACACAGACATATTTTGGCATAACTGATTTCATTCATTTATTATATAATCGTTTATTTAAGAATCAGATTTTGATAACGAATCCTTGCTTCTTCAGTTCATACTTGTCTATGGCATGGGCCCAAAATCATAAAATTATGTTTTGAGATCAGTCTCAAATCTCAAGGATCTGATTGGCTGAAATGACGACTGGTCGCCATTTCAGCCAATCAGATGCTTGAGATTTGAGACTGATCTCCAGATTTAGTTTTATGATCTCGGACAATGATCTTAAGAGTTGCTACGCCCTGTACTTCAAACCACTTAAAGCTTAACCTCCTTCACACAACCAATTACAACTTTGATGAGTTTTCAAATTGATTCAATCTTTTAATTTCGAATTTCGGTGTATTTTCCTGTATAGCTAATTGAAGCAAATTGTTCAATCTCCACGCGTTTTATCTTTTTTTCACATTTGGTACAAAACGCGAAAAGGTGTCGCTCTAAAGGCCTCCTCACACATAGGCGAATCCATTCAGCGCAGCCCGACGAATTGGGTAAATTTAGCAATACTTGCGAATTTTGAACGAAAGTTTTCGAAAATTTATTACATAATTTGAAATATGACGAAAGGCAAACGTAGTGGAACTATTAGTTGCTGATGATTTACGAAGGGTGTCGAAGGGTTACTGTTTCTCGCTAAAATGCGTTGGGTCGCGCAAACAATCTGTGTTAATTCCTTTAGCGAATAGGAACGCAAACATGCGAACCGAAGCGCAAGTTTGCGCATGCTTCCGATGCCTTCCGTTGCTTTACGAAAGAGTATTTTCGCATCCGGCCGTTAACAGATGCTTAACAGGACTGGAGAAAATCAACTGTGTCAAATTTCAGTTTTTTTCTTTACGAAAGAGTATTTTCGCATCCGGCCGTTAACAGATGCTTAACAGGACTGGAGAAAATCAACTGTGTCAAATTTCAGTTTTTTTTCTTGAAAAAAAATTCCGTGAGTATCATATCTTGTATGAGTATTATTGCTTCTCTTGTAGACATATTTTTTTAGATATTTATATTTTGTAGTTTCTTCTATCCCTATTTATAAGGCTTTTTTTCGGAGAGGTGGCAGCTGTTATAGGTCTACACTTTTATTATTATTGCAAAGTTCTGATGTGTATTAACAATCGGCTTCCAAATATTAAATAAGAGGGTGTTTTAAATTTATGTTTTTTACTTTTCTTTTATATTTTGAAATTTTACTTTTTGGTACATTCCATTATTTGAATTAGACTTTGAGTTAACATTTGTTTTCTCATAACTTTCCATTTCTTTGCTTGCTGTGCTGTAGCGCCTGATAATGACAGTCATGGTATCCTACAAGCTGCCATCTCTCCTCCATCTCCAAGGTCTCCTCATCTGTCCTAATGGTCAACCAGTGCTTTCTGCATAATGGAGTACCTCATCCTTATCAAGTTGTCTAGAATATAGGATGTCTTTACAATCAGCTTCTCTGTAAATGAACTGCGGTTCTTCTTTGAGATGAGGATCATAAATAACCGAAAACATATTTTAAAATGCGTAGAATTAGAACGTGAAAATATTTCTTTTAAAAATGAATTTAAAGTCAGACCTCGATAGGTCGAACTCGGTTGTTTGAATTTATGCTTGTCGAACAATTTTTATGTACCTAGACATAAAGATTTGTGCTCTGTAAGTCAATATTCTCGTTTCAGGGAGTATTTTGATTGAAGTTCTTATTACCGGAAAAGAAACTTGAACGTCTGGTAATTAAAACAAATTACAGTCCATGCAACTGCGAGTCAGTGAAGTTTGACTGTATGTTTTGTTTCGCCAAATAACAATAATAATCCATTGTCAGCTTACTTCCGTGACCACACAACATGAACTTGTAGACTGAGTCGACAAGGCCAGTAAGATGATGCTAAAGAAACCATAATAATAATAATAATAATAATAATAAGTAGTAGAAGAAGAAGAATATATAAGATAGCAGAGCTGGCAGGCTTTCTAATGGTTATGTGTTTGCAATCAATGGCAGAAACACAACTCATTAGATCCACTTCTTGTGGAAACCATCAACCATTTGTTTCCGTTCTTCAGGTGTACAGCGGGCTGTCATAGTATCATCAACATATTCCCTACATATATCATTGCGTGACAGAATTCCTAAGACTACTACAGAGAGGGTTTTCTCAGCAACCCTCCTGTCGTAGTTTTGTCCAGATAGGACGAGCTCAGGCTCCACTTCTACACGGCCTCTAATGAACTTGTTAATGTTAAGTTGTTTTGGAGTTTGGTGAGCCACAGCAGCTACATACTTTATCGTCAATCGATGTACAATTTCTATTCTGAAGAAGGAATAACTTTAAATATCGGCATTTTGCTTCCTCCTTATACATATGAAAATAAACTGTTCAGATACTAAAAACTACTCAAGAAATTAAGATGCGTTATGATTCGTATGTCTTATTTACTCTTAGTATTAATTCGTATTCAAGCGTATGTCGTTCGTTTTAAGAGCTTCAACCAATCGCTACAATTCGCTTTCATTCGCCATGAAATTTCGGATTCAGTTAGCTGCAATACGTTATTATTCGCTACGTTTCGCAAACTGTCTCAAATATTCGTTATGGTATCGCTCTCGATCGCTTGATATGCAAATTAGCTGATCCGGCCCGGATAACTTGAGATTTCGTAACGCAAGTTGACGGAAGCTATGCGAAGGCTTTGCGATTGTTTAACGTACTGAAACGAATGTATACGAATCACAAACGAAACTTTTATTCGTCACAATATTTTAAACATGTTTAAAATTTTCCGACGAACAAACCTAATCGCAACGATTGGTAACGCTCTAAACGCACTTATACGAACACCACCAACGATGTACAACGTACATATACGTATGGGAACGAATATTGCTCAAGTAATATTCGCCAGTATTCGCAAGTTCACGTCTGGGGGCTTTCGCCTATGTGTGAGGAGGCCTTAAAGGTGAACTAATTCTTGACATAACATCCGGCTGAACTTTATAAAAGAGTATAAGTTTCTTAAAATTTGATTTATAAATATTCATTAAATTTTGATATTAAAGAGAATGATGCTGTAAAATTAATAATTACGATCATACGGTCATATTTTCAAAAAGGTTTGAATTGCAAGACCATGCTGTTTGTTCAATCACGATTTATACTAACGTACATGAAAAGCGCCTTATTTGCCTTTAAAATTTAAAGTCCGCCCTGGTATTAAAAGTTAATGTCTAGATCTTAGATGTGTTTAAGTTGCAATACCAAGTATGTGATGTTATATCTTTCCGAACATTTTATCACGTGCAATAACTCTACCTCCGGTAGCAATAGCGCTTTTAAAAAATTATCTCTTATACGTACTAAATGACTGAATCCTTTATATAATTACCAGGAATGTTAGGAAGTCATTAATAGATAATATTTGATATTCACAAGTTATGATAAATTACAGGTAACTTGAAATAAAGTACTTTCCAGCTGTATTTTATATCAGGTTATGTGGAAATTAATATGGATTCAAAATGTTTCACTCCGGGTCACAAGCGACTTTTGTCCTCTTGCGAAATATCATTTACCCATTCGTCGTCTGTCTTTCCATATGGTTTTATAGTGTTGTTAACAAATTGTTTCAACGAGAGAAGGATGTCCTCTGAAGACGTTTCTAATGTTGATACTCTTCGGTCCTGACAGAAATCCATTCTCATCTTCAAAGCGTAGTTACTTGATCATCAAGGGAAAGGAATTGTTTCCAGTTCTTCTAGTCCTTTCCATGCCTCGCCATTCTAACGGGCGATATCGGTTCCTTTTCGTTTACAGCAGAGTTGTTTGTGCAGAGTTGGTTGGTTGAAAAAGTCTAATATTACATTAAAATAGCGGTTTGTCCATATCGTTTTGCACGTTACTTCTGATTTTAAATGAACTCCTTAACTTTCTTTTGTTTCAATATTCCGGACAGTTTTAATATCCCAGCCAGTATCCATTTGCAAATTGTTTTACTAAACCACGGCAAGTATATTCTTTCTGCTGTTTTAAGTTTTGCGTATGACATTCTCTATGTGATATGCAATAATTTATGTTTTATTTACAGTTCCACCTTTTTTTCTTTTTTTTTTGGCAAACCTTAGGGCGTACTCTCCAGAAACCAGAAGCTCGATTTGTTTCTTTTATCCCTGTCATCGTTTTATTGCTGATTTGCCTCCCTTTACTCTGGTCTCGGTGAGATTATTGAGTACCCGCCCCTTTGGCTTTTCACTGCAATAAGCTTTTTATGCTTTATATGTCTGTGTGCTTTTCCAAGCAACATTGATGAGCTGATGGGTGGGGGGGGGGGGGTTGAAGTTATTTCACCAAGACAACTTGTACTTGTTGTGTGATATGATAATCTGCAAGTGTGAGGTTGTCGCACCCTAGAAACTGGTGTAAACCCCCAGAGGGAAATTATTTTACCATTCCAAGGCGGTAACGCCAATGGTTCTCTTTTTCGTTCATTGTTTGTGGTGTTTTATTTGAGTTTGACATACTTATAAAAACATGCTCTCTTTTGCTCTGTTCTTTTTTTCTGTGTTGGAAGGCTGTGTTTTGTGAATGTGGCGATTCCTCATATGCACACTTCTCTTTTTTTGTGAACTTTCACAGCTAATAGAATTACTATTTAAATACAGCAATGAAGGCTCCGTGTTTGACGTCATAATTATGTAGTGAGGGATTGATCGAAACTTAGTTATCGAATCTAGATCACGCTTTCGCACTATGAAATTGCTTCCAAAATGTAACTCTTTATTAATCTATGAATCTCGCAGAGTCATTAGCGAAAATGTTACAGTAAATTATATGTCTACCACTTGCAAGTAAAATGCAAGACAACTAAGTCTGTATGTCGTCACCTTATTATTACAATGTTCTAAGTAATATTTTTCGAAAAATGAGATTTTTATACCGTTGTAATCGTGGAAAAAAGACCTATCTGAATATGGTTTCAGAATTGGTTGATTCACTTTAGTTTTTAATATTCCCAATCACACAATGTTCTATCTTGCGGTTTATTCACACTCGTGTAAGGATTACACTGTTCTAAGTAACTGTAAAAAAGTAAGTTAGAACATTGTAATAATAAGGCGACGAGTTACTTGCGGAGAAAATAATGGTTAGTACTGGTTAGTCCAAGAACACTGGTTAGGTTAAACCGAAAGTAGAGAATTTTTTAAAAATTTAAAGATAAAGACTAAACACAAACTCATGTAATTTATAGACTTCATCAAAACACACACGCTGCTGTTTTTCTGAGCAAATTCGGTGGAATATGAAGGTTTTAGAGAAATCTGAAACTTTGAAGACGATTTTCTCCAAACTGTAAAAAAGTAAGTAAGAACATTGTAATAATAAGGCGACGATGTATAAAAATATCATCATTTATCTTTACAATGACGAAGGATTTTTATTTTGGTTTTATTGTGCCAAAATCCTTTTTCTTAAAATAATTTAATGTTTCATTGCTTGCATATTTCGCCTTGCGTTTTTGCTGCATGTAAACAAGGAGATTGTATCACGTATGATTCATCAAATACAACAATTCACAATGATTTGACAATTGTTTAAAAATAACTCCTGCCAGAAAGGGTTATCTCTCTTTTGAAAGATAAGCACAATGAAAAGATTGGGTTATCTAGGTTGTAGATCACTAATCTAGATGCATGATTGGTGTGCAGTACATCATTTATCAGACAGCAACAGGAAAAAATCTATATAATTTAGAATGTGACATATGGTCTGTATCTGAAGGAGCCAACGTTATTCTAAAAAGATTACATCGCGAAACAAACAAGTAAAATTATCGAGAGTTATGCACTATTCAGCCTCACACTATTTACTGGTATAAAACTGCCTTAAGTACCTGTACACTCTTTCATTCACGGCAATAGAGAAATAACAAGACAATTTAAATGCAAACATTTATTTAAAAAAAAAATTGTACGATGTTCTCATAATATGATCATTTAACAAACATAAAAATATCGATACCAAAAGAAGCCATTATAAATATAAACAAAGAACCCATAGGTCAAGCACATGCTTACAAATTGCAATAAGATTTATAAGTTAATATGTTTAACAATATAGATAGGAACGGACTGTGAAACTACCTTTTAGTCCTCATGTTGTCTCATAACCAACTTTGGAAAAATGATCTAATCCTTCTTCCAATGCTTGAGTGTATAAAGGAATACGGTTACAACGGGGTAAGAATTTATGGATCGTTTCCATTGGGAAATAACCGATGTAGGACATCACCAAATTGCATTAATGACATCCTTAATTTCAATATGTGTTTCATAGTAGAATTATACATTAGAATGATCAAAGTGTTTAAACAACATCTGCTTACGTTTTGAAACAGTTTTATAGGTCATTCAAGTTTTGTAGTTTTTGTCACAAACTGCACGAGAGTTTGTTTACAAATGGGCATACATGGAAAGAAAAGGCTACACTATTTGTTTCAAATTATGTTTGTAAATGCGTCGGTTAATTCTTAAGTAAATGATACTAACAATATTGTATACTCTCAGTTTAACCATCGATTAAAAAGAAAATTATCAAACTAAACAAAATTAACATTCATTTGTGCAAAATTTCATTGAAAGGCATTTAAAATTTGCCGTTTTTGAAATGTTGATTCTGTTTGATAAAGGTGCAAGGAGGAGTGTAGTTAATCCTTAAAATGTGAGAAATTATTTTGTATCCTAAAATGAATACATATCAACACATATAGTTCTGATAATTCTTCATCATAATTCATGTTACTATAGCAACCATCTCTTCCACTATTTCACTATTTTCTAGCTAGTTTTCATTATATTTAAAAGGAAAACTGTTTAATTCGTTTGTTTTCAAATCATTCACTACATTGACTGCAAACTTGTAAATGTTCAGCAAACAAATTTCATCATAAACCTCATTCCATACCATTTCCGGTATATTTCATTTCAAACCGCACTCATTGTATACAACGCGTTCCACAACCACATGTATTTACACAAGCACATCCTTCAACGTTCAATACCCTTTGCCAATAAAAGACAGCAATATATTAGCACTTAATTTTTTCTTTGTTTAAAAAAAATACATCACCTGCATGAACTCTTACACCCAACATCTAACTTCTTTTAAATGTCGTCCACATATAACACATCTGTGTTATACTTTTCTTGTTCTAGATAAGGTTTTCTAACACACTCAGGTGATGGAAAAACATATTTGCTTGTTAAACACTGTCTTTTTTACTTCAATTTACATGCGATAACTTGACATTTACTTTTAAACGATCGTTTTATCTATATGATATACAAATACTAGAACTCGAAATAAAAAATGTTCAGTTTATTTGTCCGTTTTCAAAATCATTGCAATAATTTTATATCAGATAGATCTAAAATTCCATATTGGGATGAAAAAAAATCTTTTTGGTCATGATTCGAACCCCTTAAAAAGCCTTATCTAATTATTTAATTATTTTTCTTTATTTTCAAATATACAGTTTACTGTGATCACGTGGTCGGTAACATGCGCTTCCGAGGGTCTACAAAATACACGAGTTTTCTGAAAGCGTAACAATGTGTCTCACCAATAAATATGATTTGTTATTATTGGAAAAAGGTAATTTGGCAATGTTTACATTGTCGTGTTTACATTGGCGTTTCATGTAAACAATGAGGTATTATTTTAATAGTTGTTTAATAAAAAGCGTGAAGCTCCAAATAATGCAAATGTCTTTACTTTACTTCTTATACAGAAATAACAAAACACCTTTTGCACACCCAGACGAGCGATTTATTTACAAAGGAGTGCAGCCAGGATAGAGATACAAGTACAACTTATACGTATACCACATGGTTATGATCCAACAGTTTACAGAAACCATAAGTCTGCACAATTAAACGCGTGAGACTGACCGCCCAGACAAAACCAGAGACGGTGAACTCTGGAAACCTGTGCCCGTTTGGCAAGTGTCAGCTCACCACAGAATGTTGGGCCCCATTCTACGCTCGTATTAAATACATTAAAATAAATATTATAACGATATCAACATAAAATTTGCTTTAAAGGATACATTTTTTTTACAGAGATAAACGTACATATGCATTTACATGAAATATCCTATGCATTACTCTAAAAACAAATATTTTCTTCAGATTTCTGATACTTTAAAAAACATAAAAAAATATACACATTTTCTTAATTTATAGCTTTAATAAACGAAATTTAAACGATGTGCACTCCGCGAAACCGTCTGGTACATGTAGAATGACCACTATGTATTATTAATACCAACACGAAAACTTCGTGCTTAACTGACCATAACTGACCAATAACTATACGCCCTATTGTGTAATATTCGTACCGCTTAAGACAAATATTTCACGCTATACTAACGAAACGCGTGAAATTATTAGTCTTTACTTTACTTCTTATACAGAAATAACAAAACACCTTTTGCACAGCCAGACGAGCGATTTAGAAATACACAAAAAGAGCGGGCTTGGGGAAATGATTTACAAATCTAAAGATTTAGAGACGCTTAACCTCCTCTCCAAGGAGTCGCAAGCATAGCCATCCTTGCTCGTCTCACTTTTCCAACGACCGTGTCTTTTCCAACCCCTATCGTTAACCCCGGCATTCGCCGCGCACGTGGCTCCGCCTGCCCTTAAAGAGTGTATACCGATGTTTGAATCACCTACTACTTCCCTCAGCCTCGAAACTAAACATTCCCGCGTACGCGTATAACTCAGGGGTTTGTCCTTTGAAATAAGATAACAAATAGTTTTTGATCGTACAACCGGTCTAAACAAAAAACAATCTTTGGAAATTGACAGATTTGCGTATTTCAAAGATTTTTTCAGCATATTAAACGGACACGCCGATGAAAAGCCTTTTGATATAACAATTTGGTTTCCTAAACGATATTGGTCTGTTTTACTTTTTCTTATTTCGATGGTAAAATAATCATCATGAAAAACAATATCATTGCATTTTAAATGAATAAGCTCATCAAACCTCAAAAAGCCTGAATATGCAACAAGAATCATGCAAAGATCTCTCAAAATCAATACATCTGTGCTACATGAATACATATCACAAAGCTGTTTAATTGATTCAGAACTAATAGGCTCTTTCTTTTGGACTGGTTTAGATAATGTTCTTTTTGCTGTCTCTAACAGATTTACAAAAGAATTATTCG
Organism: Corbicula japonica; assembly: GCA_038501625.1. Taxonomy (NCBI): domain Eukaryota; kingdom Metazoa; phylum Mollusca; class Bivalvia; order Venerida; family Cyrenidae; genus Corbicula; species Corbicula japonica. Next base: position 86,061 of record JAZAYU010000080.1, read on the forward strand.
TTGGATCTGGTAAGTTTTTCAAAGAATGAGCCCACTTGATACTATACACTGTTGCACTTATAACCGAACTAGATACGTTTTTGTCTATTAAATCGGTAACGTATAGCGCTACGTGAACCGGCGATGCTGGAATGGGTGATAGTCCTTTATCCTCGATGAACGATTTCCATTTGTTAAAGTAACTTAAGTATTTAGTGTTAGTGTTGTCACTCCTAGATTGCACGAGGTAGTCCACCATCTTGGATGTGAGGTCACCGAACACGTCACTGCTAACTCCGGACTCCCGTACCTCTCCCTGGATGCATTCCCTCAGGTTTAAGCCTGCACAAACAAAAGATACATGTACATAATCATTCAAAACGCAAGGCCAAGAGACTGAAATCTAATGGTCTTTCATCGAAAATTCCGTTTCTACCCCTCCCACGGACTGTTAAATGCCCTGGTGGGAATTCAAAGATTTTTGCAACAAATTCCAATTGCTTCCCAGGTTTATCAAACAACAATGGCCAAAATGGTGCAGACTTCCATTTAGGAACAACCAACTTCGCTTTGCATTTTTCATTTTTAACTTTCGAAATGCAATATGAATTCAAACGTGGTGGCGGTACAAGCCAGTTATTCTCCCCTAACCATGGAAAATTAAATGCATCTACACCTGATGTTCCCGGGCACCAGTACTTTGAATAAAACATCTCGCATTTAGCATTATACGAACAAGCAAATCTGTCACAAGTGTGAGGGCCCCACATGCGCTCTAATGCATAAAAAACAAACGGCTCAACAGACCAATCATCACTATCTGTGCATCTGCTCAAGAAATCTGCTTGAACATTTTTGCCACTTGGAACCCATTGGCATTTCAAATTAACATCATTCTCATTGCATAAATCATCAACTCTTACCGCTATATCATGCAAATAGCATTTCCTACTGCCTGTCCTTAAGATACTACAAACATTTTTGTTATCAGTGTTTACAACGACGTCGTGACCTTCAATGGTTTTCACCGACGAGTGCAATACTCGATATACAGCCTCTAGCTCTCTCCATGTGGAGCTCAACCCACATTCAGTTTCTGACCAACAACCTATGACGTCACTTCCGTCACTATCGGCCAAATAGCCACCAAATCCAGCTCCACTGGCGTCACAAAAGACGACAACCTCTTCATTCTCTGAGGTGACACTACTCTGCGTGCTATCTTTTAGCTTATCTATGTTCAAAGCTCTCAAATGCTTTTCCCAATACAGTAATTCGTCAAAGGCCCTTGATGTTACCATAACTGGCGAATCCCAACCGGCGCGGTTAATCACGCACTGATACAGCGATCTTGTTCTAAGTCTCACTAAATAACCTACAGCGCTTTGCATGGAAATAATCATGCCAACTACCTGTGCAATTGTTCTAGCAGAAAAGCATGTTACACCTTGTGATATGAGACGTAAAATACCCTTTACGGCATTCTCAATCGGACTACACGCTCCTCTGAGACGTAAAACGTGCCATCACCTGAATTCCACGTGTATCCTAACCAGCTTATGCACTGACAAGGCGTCCAAAGGCACTTTTCCTCGGCAATGAGGAAACCGAACTTCGATAAATCGTCGTGAATAAATTTGGACGTTTGCAGTGCTTTTTCATACGTACCCGAACCGCACAATCCGTCATCAAGAAAAACTACAATCCTGATCGCCATAGATCTCCATTTCGCTACCAAAACCCTCAATAATTTAGTAAATATAAAACCTGCCGTCGATAAACCAAATGCTAAAACTTTGTACACAAAATATCTCCTTTGTCCAGAAAACCCCAAAATGTTCTATGCTTAGGAAAAATCATAATGTGATGATAAGCCCCTTTTATATCAAAGGAAAACATGTAGTCGCCCTTGGAAAACATTGTTTTTGCTACAGACTGATCTTCGAAACAACATTTGTACTTGAATAAGTCTACGTTTATATGACGACAATCCAGTACTAGTCTTGGCTTACCGGACTTACCGTATGCGACCGTCAGCGGATTTACGACATGGGGTATTTCTGTTACCTCCGAGATACAACCCTTTTCAAGCAAACTTAATATTTCTGCGTCTACAAAAACGGGATTTTCCCTAGCCGACCTATTATTCTGCAAAACAACCCTATCAGGTATATTTCTAAATGGCAGCTTATAGCCTCGTTTAACAACATCCAAAATGTACTCACCAGCACCGGCACTTTCCCAATGCTTGTAACAAGACTCTAACTTACCCACTGGTGTAACTACATTACTCGAATGTGAATAACTCGAGCCCGGTAAAGATTCAAACAACAAAGTGTTACTTGTACTTATCTTATTTTCCTTTCCCGCCATCGCGCTTCCGTTCTCGGGAAGAACCGCCCTACACTCCTTTCGCCAGTGTCCCGGACGACCGCACCTGAAGCAGAGGCCTGGACGACGTGTGGACGGGAGACTGCTACCGGCTGAGCTTGCAGAAACCCCACTGGTTGCGACGGAAGACGGAAAATATGTAAATTTTTTAGGTTTTTTTTTTTTCAATTTTTTTACACTAACTATTTCCGTGATAAAATAAACTGAAGCAAAATACAAACAATACTTTGAAATAACTGCAATAAAATGGAAAAAGTATATATCAAAAATATTTCATTAAAAGTCGTGTGTCAGTGTGAATAGAACCCGTGTCGAAAAAACGTTAGGCATATGCCAGCGGACGCGTTAACCACTGTGCTATCGAGGTGATGTGAAATAAATTGGCAAAATAATACCTCTAATGTGTAAATTTGCCTTAAACCGTGTTTACATTCTATTAATAATTTAAACATCGCCAATTTAGCTTGGTCAACCTACTGTATAGGTGAAAAAGGCCTTATCGTAGAAGATGCAGCTGAAGTATAAACATTTGCCTTTATACATCTGAATAGTGACTTATAAAACATTAATAATATGAGTAGATTTTATTAACAATCCCATTTTGCCATTTAAGGTTATGTGTACACAGAGGGCTTTCTCAATACATCACTTAACGATCTCTAATGTATTATATATATTGCAGACTTCATAGTAGTCTGTGATGAAGATGGTGCTCAGCACACTTTGAGTAGTATAAGTATTTACAATAATAAATATTTATAAAGAATTAACCATGTCTCATAAAAAAACATTAACAGGGAATTTCGTGCAGCCGCCTACTAGACACTCTGAATGGTAATTCTGTTGAAATAAATCATGCATTTTTGACAACTATCGTTCAAAAACGCTTTAGAGCGTATTAAATCTCATCTAATTTTTCGATGATAAATTTCAATACAATTGATATGGTAATGCTAAGGAAGGTCGACGTTCGAGAAATAAATGCGGTTAATAACACTGAATTCGTTTCGTTAGTTCAAATGTTTTTAATGAACACGCATCATTTAGAAGAAAAAAAAACTAAATCGTTTTCCAATTAGTACAATTTAAAAAAGTTTCAATTTCAGATGGCTAATGGAGACAAAACGAGATATTTTCATTTTTGCTGACTAGAATTTCATTTTAATTTAAAATCTGTTAATCGTTTTCTTTACATTATTACATTATTACAAAAATATATTGTTTTTATATAAATTGCATGTTACGTGTGGATTTAAAGTGAAACTGAAACCTCGAGCATTCGGGAAACCTCTAAGCCCTTTTGCTGGTCCTGTCAATTTTCCATATGAAAATATCAGGGAAAGCTCGAACTTCAAAACCGTGAGGCCAGATTGTCATGTAAATATGATTTAAGGACGCGCCATTATTTGCGTCACATCAATGTTACGCGCATTTTATTATCGTGTTCTAACGTCTGCGAAATCACGTGTTTATATGCTTACGGATTTTATTGTCAAAAAGGTAACATACACGACTTGACTAAAATAGCACTCGGTAGCATTTTCTTTCTATTTTTTCTTTTCAGGTTGTATTTACTTCAAGACGTTCCAACTAATCAGTCTATCCAATGCAATAAGCAATAGCTTCCTTGATACCTTGATTTTGGTGATAGTCCCGAAGCATTTGATTTCTTTACACGACAAAACAAAACCGAAAATGAATATTATGTAATCGAGTATAACTTTGTGTAAGTGAGCTAACCGAGTTATCGCCCAGCTCGACAAATTTAGACAGATGTAGTTGTAGCCCATATCAGAAAATTGTTCGACTTAGATATATTACATTTTTAATGACATAGAATGGATAAACCCACCGAACTCAAATTCTTTATTACCTTACATGTTAAAAACCATATCACTATGTTTGAAGCGCTTAACTAGCTACTAACGTTAAACTTAAGTTTGCTCTTTATACTTATTCGAGTGTATGAAGAGATAAAAAAATACAATTCGTGTTACCGAAAGCCCCTGATTACTGAAACCTATAAGAAACGTTAAATATGTAAGTAGTGTAAATTTGCACTGAACCCATATATTGCAATTAAGGCTTTACAATAATAATTCGATAAATTAGATTTATTCATGACCTACATATTTCTTTAATTTCATTAAGATTGCTAATTGTTAATATGAACAAGAAGTATTGAGTGTATCCCTATTGCTAATTACATTGCCCAAGGTTATAAAGCCGAGAATGGAAACCAGTCTCAAATCTCAAGCATCTGATTGGCTGAAATGGCGACTGGTCGCCATTTCAGCCAATCAGATGCTTGAGATTTGAGACTAGTTTCCATGCTCAGTTTTATAACCTCCAACCCATAACGAAGTTACAGTTTACTGTATAAAGATTTATTTCTTAGACAAACTTTAAATATTTTAGCACATTTTACTAATCTCTCGACTTTCTTGTCGTGTAGTGTATATCTTAAAGTTTCATAAAAAAAAGTAATATATGCATATCAGGAATCGCCACACTCAAAAAAACACAGCCTCCCCACGCGGCGAAAAAGAAGAGAGGAAGAGAGAGAGCATGCTTTATATAAGCATGTCAATTCAAAGGCATATGAAAATTTTATTTCAAACAGTTTGACACTAATTTAAAAATGTCTTGACCGACTTGGCTGATCTTTTTTCTCCCATATTCTCAATCTGTCTGGCATTTTTAGCTTGCATTTTGACTTTATTACTTTTGAAATTGTTATAACGCCATCAACCTAGATATAACCAGTCTGTAAACCCATTAAAATCCCGATAGTATCACGAAATATATTTTAAGAATATATATTCTATTCTTGATCATTTGATAACATCAATGTACCAAGTAGAAAATTCATTAAAAAAAATAAACTGTAGTTTTAATGGCGACACTTGTTTGGGTAAACCGATTAATAGTAATTTATTGTTTTCAAAAAAACAAACATTCATAGTCGTATCACACGTTGTTTCCTGAGCAATGTAATTTTATCTTATGAAATTCAGCTTAATAAGCTACAGAAAAGCTAACGAACCCTTGATCTAAATCGTTTTATTGTTGTTGATTTGTTTTCATAACTACTGAAATATATGGTAAAAGAGACGGTTTTGATTTAAATATTGTAAGTTTTCATTTTTTGATGATGTTCCACGTTCAAAATTTTACAGATTTTATATTTCATATCTTGAAAGATTGTAACGTTTTCAATGAAAATATTCTTTGCATAACTCAAAAACATTTGAAACATAGTTACTTGTCCGACAAATTAAGATACACGTTTTACAACGCCGTTACCAATATTTCATTTAAAATTACAACTGCAGTTTAAAATAGATACATCATCAAGGTATTTTTGGTGTTTTATGGACATTTAATTTATAAGTTGTGCTCAACCCTTGGCTTGGCGGCCTAGGCAGTAATATGGATTTCCAATACTGTTCAAGAAGAGCCTCAATCAAACCGAGTCTGCAATATTTTCATATTTGTCGTGTTCGGTAGCTCCCTTTTCATCATTTTCATTGTTTGCATGGCTGTGTAGCAGCTGTATAAGTTTCGTGAATGTTCTCTTTTCATCTGTAAATGAAATAATTAAAGACAATATGTGGCGCGTCACGGGAAAAGGTACCTTCGAATATTTGAAGTTTATTATTGAAATGACGTCGTAAATTTGAGCAGACGACATTCTGTAATATGCATTTCGCGGTAAAACTACAATTTTATTGTCAAAATGTGTTATCAAATCACATTTCAGTAATAAGAAATTGATTTATATTTGTAAGTTCTTTCTAAATTTAGTAAAAACTAAAAAATCACTAAAAATGACTGAATGTACCTTTTCTCGTGACGTGCCCCATATTCCTTATTAGTAAAAACATTCTGTAAACTCTAAAGGAAGGATACTTACATGATGACATACTGTACTCTGTATGCGTGGCCATTAACCCATCTACAATTTTTATAACTGTCGTGTCAGGTGGCTTTCAAAGTTCCCTTTTTATCTATTTCAGTATCACAGTGACTGTAGCGTTGTTTGTGCCTTGTGGCGGCAGTAAAAAAGTCTCTCCGTACATTCAATAAGTGCTGTTATCAGTTGAGTCCCTTGAATGTCATTGAGCACGATACTTGATTCATTATTTTAACAGTAACTATTATTACTTTTGTTTTAATATTTCGGCCAGTTATAAGATGCGCGGTTTCAATACCCCAGCCAATATCGATTTGGATATTGTTCAATCACCCCCTAGGATATACTTCCTGCTTTTTAAATTTTGTGATATGCAGATTCTCTCAGATCCCCTATCACAATACTTTTCTGTTTACTTCCGCCAATTGTTTTCTCGTTTAGGGCAAACCCATTCTTTTATCTGGGGACAATAACGTTGTCCGCTTAACGTGGAATGGTATTTATCTGAAAATACCACATTGAAAGTTCCATGTTCACCGCCATATACACACCATCTTTTAGGATGGATCTTAAATGTACTCTTTAAGGTAAATATTGAGATGCTCTCATTGACAACCCGGTGCTAGGCGGCGTAGGCAAAAATATATGCATATTTCTGTCCATGAAATGCTTCAATCAAACCGAGCCTGCAATATTGTCATATTTGTCGGTAGCTCCCTTTTCATCTATCTCATCGTTTGCATGTTTCTATAGAAACCTTGAAACAGAACATAGAAGCTCGATTGGAACAATTATTTCTGGTATACTGTTCACGCTGATTTAACTCCTGGTTCTGTGTTCTCGGTTAGTAAATAACTGCCATTTCATAATTCCGATGCCATTAGATTTAGTATATGTTTTAAATGCTTGGCTTTTATTGCATGCAAAATTGTCTAGTTGATGAGTCTGTTGGAGATGTTTAACCAAAACAATCCGTGTTTCTGTTGTCATATAGGAACATGTTAGTGACAAGTATGATGACGGTGCACCCTAGAAGCTGGTTATACCTCTAGAGGTAAATTTTGCCACTGACATTTCCAATGCAGTAATCACTCAGGTTCTCATTTGCGTATTAATTGAAAAAAATGAGACATGTATATCAGGAATAGCCATCTTAGAAATCACAGCCTTCCCACGCAGCAAAAAATCAGAGATTTAAACTGAGCAATGATTTTTAAAAGACCAATTTCAAATAAGAGACCACAAACAATGAACAAGTGGACCTGGGGATTGCCACCTACAAACATTCAATTTTCTGAAAATATGTAAGCGATCAACTGTCAATGGATAAATTATTCAGGGCTTATAAATTGATCATACAACCGAACAAAAAGTGAAAAACTACCAGTTTTTAAATTCAAAAAATTTGTTAAGTGATGCTATATTTTGTCTTTCATTTAATTTGTGATATATGCAAGTATCTGGACATTTGATAAAGCTGAAAGATGGTTTAATTTTTTTCACACAGCTCATGGTTATCACCTCTTTCTAAATAATGATAAGATCGATAGTTTTTTACATTAAAGTCTAGAACAGATTACTTGACTGTCAAATTAGATAGTTAATGGCATGTACAGAAGGAAAAACACAATCTTAAAAACCCACTGATAAAAAGAAATAAGATACAATTACTTAAATATCCGGTTTTGCAAATTATCTCCCTGTTAATAAACCAAAGAACAAAATCCAACACTTAATAATCCGCAACAACGTAATTCTTTTTCTTCGTTTCTTTTATTTAAACTTATAGATACTGAACCGACAACTTTCAAGATAAACATATAGGTGGTCAAATTTCTACAGATATTTGCATTAACTGACATCATTAACGTAATAGTAGTTGCACATGTTATTTTGTCAAGTTTTCATTTTGGCTCAGTATATGAAACCATGCGCTCTACATTTTGTCTGTGTGGGGAGGCTGGATTTTCTTAGTGTGTCCATTTCTTGATATGCATATTTCACTTTCGCATATCCATGCAGTGATAAATTCTAAGATAAATCACAGGCGGATATTTATATTTCAACGTTAAAAGAACTTTGCTTTATGAAGCGTCAAAACAGTTTGTCATGTTTTTGTGCTACGTATCTTGTCTGGTTAATGAAATGAGAAATAAGAAATGAATCACGCAAAGCCACAGGCATGCACTATCACTGTTGATTAATTCTATGGTATATTGGAAAATTTGTAAGAAAAACAACATATAGAATAAAATATAATTGTCTGCCTTTCTTTAGTAAGATGACTGTTTTCAATATTTATAAAAGTCATAACCTTAGTGCAAAAAAACTGTATTTCGTAATATAAAGGTATTTAAACTTATTTGACGAAATGTAAAATACAACCATACCTTATGAAATTGTCAAGTGCATTTGTTTATGAACATATTTATTTAATTTTAATTTTCATTTAATTTTAAAGTTGGGGATTTATTCATTGAAATTAATCAAAAGCTAACATTACTAAAAAGAAGTTCCATATTTATCGTTTATACGTTTTGTTAAGGATTATTATTAACACTATTTTATTGTAATTGCGAACAACACCATCATGAAATAGCTCAATATAGTCCTGCAACATATTTAAATATTCTGAAGGTTCATATTTCTTTATGCATAGCTAGTATTTATATACGCTAAAATTCTGCATAACATCTTACAAAATATGGTTACAGTAGCACATTAATTCTTTGTCTTGTACATGTTGCCATCGTCGGATCTCTCAGTTGTTACATCAGTAAGACTGATGTACTTTTAGAACCCATTCAATAACATAAATTAGCAATAAATTCTGATATGAATGATTATTTATGTTGAGTGGCCCTTGTAAAAGACAACAAATTCCTCAGAAACATTAATCAAAGTAATTGTTGGAATAAAGGTACATGTATGTTCTTTCAAGAACCAAATCCTTTCGAGAATCCGCATCTCACAGCAAGCAATAATAGACTAAAAGAGAACTACAATGTTATGAAATATACCTTAATGTTTGAATAATAATGATTGAATTACAATTGACTTGAAGACCCAGATAAAATTACTATATATGAAATCCTGGTAATCATAAACTTGCCTGAAATGTTAATCTTTCTAGCTGTATCTACGTTGACAAAGTTTCAAGCTTAGAAAAAGAACAAATGTTTAATATAGACATTGTTAGATATTGCGCGTTTGGACTTATCACTCATTTTTTTTTTCTTTAAAATGGAAGCATATTTCTATTATCCTAAATTGTTATGGCAATTTTTTCCATTTTCTGTAACAACTGGTATATCAGTACAAATGTAGCACCTTTCCCACAATATTTTGTCATATTGATATTGGGAAATGAAGTTATCGTACTTAAAACTTACAGTGTATCATTTTCCCACAACATAATAATTTGATTTTATGGTCTATCCAAGCTTTGTGGCCAGTTATACATTCACTTAACTAAATACACAGATGATATAATTTAATTCTTCAGGACAGGGTATGAATATGCTCTATAAACATGAAATATATCAATATTTTCATCATTTTCATTTAACTCTAAGAATGAAAATATTGCATCGTTTATCCGGTTTCGATATATCCTCTTCAAAAAGCTAATGCCGATTTTGTGACCTCTTTTTTATCCATACCGTGGTAGGAATATTACAGTCATGTTACAGAAAAAATCCAACTAAAAGTTGTGTGAGTTCACTGTCTGCTTAATAACATTTTTATTTTCTAAGATTTCGTATTTGATTAATTTCGGTAATAAACGCTTTTCGTCTGCTTTTCCATTAATATTTTCTGATTATATTTTATTAAAACCATTTTTCTTTGATTTATTGGTTTATTACAATAAAGATTCAATGTTGATGTGTTTTGCAATTTCTATAGAACCGAGAGGCAATATGTTCTGTGAAAACGTGACGAGCGGAAGATTTAAAATTGTTCCCAAGAAATCAATTTGGCACGCAATAGACACAATCTCCTAAATGAGGCTTCAGCAGTCACTGTGACAAAAATATGTTTGCTTAGTCCGCACATTAAAATAAGACCCTCTGTATCGGTACCGTAAAAGTGACAGAAACAAGACAAACAAGTACATTTAAATATACAAGTATACTGAACAAAAATAAAAAGTATCCACTATTTATGCTTGTTTTCCCATTACCATATTTTCATTTTATCAGGATCGCTTTGAATGGTGTTTATTTAGTTAATCTCAGTTGTTTTTGAGTTAAATATTTCATGAATAAAAACTTCCACACCACGACCTGAGGAACTGCCGATCGAATAACAATTAATCATGACTTACAAAACACTATATATTGAATTTAAAGGGAGGTAATTGGAAATTGTTGGAATTTCTAGCGTTGTTTATCGAGGACCAGTTGAGTTATTGATGAATATTTTGTGATTTTATTTATCCACAAGAGGTAGAGAAATTGATTTAATTCCAATAAATGTAAATATTTCAAAGAATCGCTGACATTTTACTGAAACCCATATTATAACAAAGGGAAAGATAACTAAGTTGTGGCTGCAGATTTTCAAGAATACTTTATCCCCTTGCAATGATAACAGAAAAGCAAATGTGTACACTTATAGAATTTTGAGTTTTGGTTTTCGTATTTTACAAAATCTAATATAGGAAAGCGGATACTTTTTATTTTTGTTGAGTATATTTATACACTTAACCAATGTTCTAACTAAACCGATCAAAAGTTTTTAATTTCTCCATTTAGAATTGCAATACAGTCTTCAAATTTGAAACATAATCAGATGCACCATTGTTACTTCTTTTTCTGTAATTTCCATTGAAATCCTTTTGTGCGTTCTTAAACAAAGGACCGAGGTGACTATTTTGTTACTTTTGGTTTTACCTCTACCATCATTAAATGCCGATGGTTTCTAAACGCGTAATTTTATTTTCATTCAAAGAAGTGAAAATGATGTATCTTATTATATTTCAAGTTTACAGTGTATACCCCGAAATTTTGCAGAGAAATTAAAAAAATATTATCGGTTTAGTTAGAGCATTCGTTAAGAGTGTATTTTATTATAAATATTTAAGTGATTTCAGTTGCGAGACAAGATATCGCATAAAAAGCACAATTCAATCATAACCTATTTTTAAAGAAAACTAGGCTGAAGGTTATAAAGCTGAGATTTGAAACCAGTCTCAAATCTCAAGCATCTGATTGGCTGAAATGGCGACAATCAGATGCTTGAGATTTCAGACTGGATTCCATGCTCAAGTTTATAACCTTGGGCACTGGTGTTTCTTGGAGTTTTTGCGCCGTAGCACCATGTACATGTACATGAAGCCAATAGAGACATTATGACAAATTGAAATCAATATAATTATATTTCTCTTTTTCTTTTGAAAGTTAATTAAAACGACAGAACATTATTGTCGATACAATAATAATAGCATTCAATTTGGCGTTTTAAATTAATTAAATGTTGCTTCTTGTTTTGATTTTGTTTTTGGATGTAAATACAACTAAAGGTAATTTTATGTCTAGCTTTTTTCTTTACTATTATCCGGTTTCTTCAAGTATGTAAAATGAATATACATCAATAACTCTTATAATGTATTTGTGCAAAGATTTATTGAACTGCAGTTTTTCATTAGAGATATTTTGATAATTTTCATTTTTGAAAGTGAAATCTTGACTGTATAAGGCACTTAAATTTACAAATCAAAGTGAAACAGTAAATATATCGAAAGATAAAACCCGTATATATAGAGTAAAAGTTTATTTATATCTCGAGGTAAACCATGCGAGAAGTCTGAATATAAATCATATTTTATAAAAGTAAATCAGCAATTTATATTTGACTGACACAAGTAATTTTTCTCTACAGAACTCATAAAATATGTTTAAAATGGAATCCTGAGGCTTACTAAGCACTTTTTGAAATAATTGTCAAATCATTTAATTTTGCAATTCGAATGGTTCGACTACCAACCACGTTTTTTTACAATTCATGTTATTACGTTACTTAATTAATTTACATGATTCATAAAGTTCGATACTTTTCTATTTTTCATGTTATAAGCATCGTATCTTGGTTTGTGGCATTGCTAAATAAGCTTAATGTATATTCTACACACAAACTACGAGCTCAGAGGGACGCATTTTTACTGAAAAAAGGTATTAATAGACGCCTTTTTTCAACTGTTTCATCGATTTCTGAAATCGTGCAATTGTGCCATACAGTCCAGATTTTTATTCGTTAAAAACTACAAGGCATTAAAACAGTATGAAATTACCTAGATGATATAAATGCCGGAGTTAATATGCAATAGTAATTATTTCTGATTTAGAACAGAATGTAGCTAATGGATCAATTAAATTTAATTCGTCTTATACAGGTTAATGTTGTAATATGATTACACTACTTGAGATCCCCAGATGATTGTGTGAATTAATGCGCAAAAACTTTGAGATACCGGTGCCCAAGGTTATTAAGCTGAGCATGGAAACCAGTCTCAAATCTCAAGCATCTGATTGGCTGAAATGGCGACCACTCGCCATTTCAGCCAATCAGGCCCCAATATCACGAACAATCTTGCGCTCAAACTCAACTTTCAACTCAACACATTTATTAAAAATCTGAGTAAGGGTTGGTTATTTATTTGGAATATTAATAAACAATGAAATAAAATCTGCATATTATGGAGGAAATATTTAAAATAACACCAAGTCCTGCTGAGATATTCTAAAAAAAATGCTTGAGTTCAAACTCAAATATTTAAGTTTCTACTCAAACAGTTTTTTGTAATTTTTAATCAGAATATATGGATAGCAATTTTTTTAAACTGCATTCAAAACAAAAAATATTATATGAACTTTAAAAAAAAACAACAACTAAATCAATCAATTATACTGCATAATTTCAAAATTTATTTGTTTGAGTTGAGTTTAAAATACAACTCAATATTTTTGCGATACTGGGTCCAGATGCCTGAGATTTGAGACTAGTTTCCAATCTCAGTTTTATAACCTTTAACCCGGTATTCAGTTAAATTAAAAAGACTCAGCCAACAAAAATCTTTGCGTAAAATTGTTAGACACCATTTGAGACATCATTAGAAGACAATATCAGCAAACAGCATCATGAAATGATATCAAAGTTACCATTTTTTGTGCAGAATCAATCATCAACAACTGAATAATACAGTTAAAACTGCCTTAATAATGCACCCCTTGTTGCTGAAAAGATTTTATACTGTTTCGAAATAGATTTTATGTTATCTCTTTCTACCGAACATCAGGATTAAAATATTACAGCCTTCATACAGCCTTGAATACAGATAATAACCATTTTTCATCTTTGGTTAATAAAATTTACCCTAATAAACTTCAATTTAATAAAGCAAAAACTTCAAATAAGCAGGCAAACTTCCTTGTTCTTGAACAGGCTCAATCAAATCGAGCCTGCAATACTTTCATATTTGTCATGTTTGAGGATCTTCAAAGTTCCCTTTTCATCTATTTCAATATCACAGTAGCGTTGTTTGTGCCGGGTGGCGGCTGTAAAAAGTCTCCCCGTACATTCAATCAGTGCTGTTATCAGATACGTCCTTTTAAGGTCGTTGAGCACGATATTTATGTACTATGTTAAAAGTACATCTAACTTTACTTTTAATATTTCGGCCATTTAAAGATGGGTGGTTTCAATATCCCAGACAATATAAATTTGGATATTGTTCAATCACCCCCAAGGATATACCTCTTTCTTTTTAAATTTTGCCTTTGGCGTTGTCTGTGATATGCAGGATTTAAATTCTAAGATCCCCTCTCAAAATTCTATTCTGTTTAGTTCCCGGCCCATTGTTTTCTCGTTTAGGGCAAACACATTCTTTTATCTGGGGACCATACGCCGAACATGGAATGGTATTTATCTGAAAATACCGCATTGAAGGTTCCATGTTCACCGCCATATGCATACCATCGTTTGGGATGGATCAAAAGTGTACTGTTGATTTGTGTAAATACTGAGTTGCGCTCAACCCGGGTCTAGGCGGCGTGGACAGTAATAAGCATTTCGATTTCTGCCCATGAACAGGCTCAATCAAACCGAACCTGCAATATTTTCATATTTGTCGTGTTCGAGGATCTTCAAAGTTCCCTGTTCATCTATTTTAATCTTTCTGTTGAAAATGGATACGTCACTACTAAAATATATGATAAACGAGATGATTTCAATTTAATATAGAAAATTTTCGGTATTAAGACGGTGATGTTTGTCGTGCAATATCATACGGGGTTTATATCTTACAGCTTTTTGGGGACATCCTTTTTAAAGATCCTAGAAGTTCGATTTGTTTCTTTTATCCTTGTCCTTTAGGCTTTTCAATGCTTTTAGCTTCTTATGTTTTATTTGTTGGTGTGTATATGCAACATTGTTGAGCTGATATGTGGGATGGAGTTATTTCACCAAGACAAAACTTGTACTTGTTTTGTGATATGAGAACCTGTTGGGACAAGTGTGATCACAAATAGGTGGACCCTAGAATGTGGTTAAAGCCCCCAGTCTAAACTTGTTTTGCCACTGGCCGTTCCAAGGCGGTAACCTAAATGGTTCTCTTTTTTGGAAGTTGTTTGTGACGACTCCTTTGAATTTGATAGGATTACCTGAGATGTCACTCACTTGTTTAACATGTTTTAGAAGATACATAGTTCATGGAAGTATTACAGCATGGGCAATATGCAGCTATGTATAACAGTAACAATATCCAGCAAGGTTTCTGGACTGGACCTTAACGGATATTATTTGAAATTCCTACACACGGAGAACAAAGACCTATAAGAACTGGCCGATATATTCAAATGAATTGATTACAGTACTGATTTAATGTACGGGGATATTTTTTCAGCCGTCTCCCGGCACAATCAACGCAACAGTAACTATGATTCTGAAACAGAGTTTTGGGAAATTAAATAGTCACCGAACACGACAAATTTGAAAAATTGCAGGCTAGGAGTTACTGAGCCTGTTTATGGGCAGTAATGGAATTGCATATTACGTTTCACGCTGCATATCCCCGGGTTAAGCGCAAATCAATAATAACACCAAGAAATAGTCCAATTTCGAACCATCCGAAACGATGGTATGTATATGACGGCAAACATGGAACCTTCATTGTGGCATTTTCAGATTAATACCATTCCATGTGCAGCGACATTTGATCCCCATATGAAAATGGTTTTGCCCTAAACGAGAATACAATTTGCGGAACATAACAGAATAGAATGTTGACAAGGGATCGAAGAAAACAAAAATTACATGTGACAGGGAACGCATAATCGAGATAGAGAAGAGAAGAGAGAGAGAGAGAGAGAGAGAGAGAGAGAGAGAGAGAGAGAGAGAGAAATACTGAGGGATAGAGAGATAGGGGGTACGGAGAAAACAATAAAAAGATGGAAAGGGGAGAAAAAGAAGCATTGGGAAGGGAGCTATATACTTTTGTTCTTACTGTACAAAATTACACCAGAAAAATTAGGTTTAATACCTACGAAATCATTCATCAACATCGTGGCGAAGCTACGTCGCGTGCACTTTGTGGATAGACACTCACACGTATGTTTTTCGTATCGTTTTTTTCACATTTTTGTTAGAACTTTTTATTGTATTCTTGGAAATCATTCTTGTACGAAAAAAAGAGAAACAATATTTTTTCAGCATATATAAGCAGATCCTTTTACTGTTTCCCCATTTTTGCCTTTAATCAAAATGAGTATCACAATAAGGAAGATGAAACACACGAGATTCTAAAAGAAGCACTACTTGTGTTTTTTTAGGTTTTTAAAGGAGAAAGAGCATAATCGTCTAGCCATGAGTGATGTCTTCGCTAAAAGGAAATCCAATTTTATGTCCCAATACAGACGTTTCAGACAACGCATGTATAAAGTATATTTATCAAACGACATTCCGAATGACTTAGACTTAGACATTTAAGAAAACATGGAAAACTTAGGAAATAAATGAAAAATAGCTATCCCTAAATATTCCCTAAAATTCTGTTTGCTTCCATTCACAAAACACTAAGCAACAGATAACAAAATTTTAAATGCCTACATTTAGAACAAAATCGAAATTCAAGTTTTAAATGTGTATTAGAATGAATGTTTTTCGTTTCTGACTTTGGCTAATGGTTACTGGAAAATTGGACACTGAATCTTGCATATGTGTTATCGAACACTTTTGTCAGGCGCAATAGTAATAAATGAAACCTCTGTCAATAATACTTCCTTCCTGGTAGATTCAATTTTGAGATATGCTGGCCAAGTTCTAATTCGGTTTTAATGAATTAATATTTTCGGAACATACAGCGTCTATGCTTTATGGTTTATTTGTTATTCACCTGCAAATTATCCTTCTACACGTAATGAACAATTTTATTGTATATAAGTGTAACAAAGGTGAAATGTGCATATCAGAAATTGCCACATCCAGCAGACACAGCCAAACAGTAGAGAGGAGAGGTGAGCATGGTTATACAACAATCATTTTCACAATAGACGTTACAACAATTTTAAAGTGAGAACTCGTGGGGTAACCGCCTTGAAACGGTCAGTGGCAAAACAATTTGCGATAGGGCAGAATTACTTTGAACAAGATTATTATTTCAACGCATTCCTTATATGTTTCCATACATGCTTAACTAGACCATTTTGATCGATTTTCAACAATGCAAAAGCAAGTCAAAACTTTAGCTAAGTTAATTGTTACCGTAGATCACTTTGGCGATTACAGTCAAACCTGTCTTTAGCAGCAACCCAAGGGAGTGACAAAAAGTGGCTGCTCTATACAGGTGGCTGTTAAGGATAGGTTAAAATGAGAACAAAATTTCAGTTTAGGACATATTCAAACCGGCTGTTTAAGACAGGTGGTTGCTATTCGCAGGTGGCTGCTAAGGCAGATTTCACTGTATATTAAAAGTCGCAAGTAATACTGTTTATAAAATATATAACATGTACGAGGGGTATTCGGAAAGTTCGTAGAATGTGTTTAAATCTCCCGTGTCTTTCATTGTTTTTCTTTACAATTTTGCACATGCATACCTGCATATGTCCATAATATAGTCCCTAAACAAGGAGAACGAGTTATAATTATGTTCTGACATATCGGTAACCTTAGCAACCTTGTTTACGTGTCACGGCGCAGTCCACAATATGATATAAATAAAAATGGTTACAAAAAATGTAAACTTCATAAACGTCACAAAACCTGAAGCAAGAACGGCGCGAAAACGCCAGGTGATAACATGACTTCATAATGACAGTTGATGAAAAATTCAAAACATACACGCCGTCGTAACGGAAACCATAGCAGTTTCTTTACAGTCTGCAACATTCCATGCTGAAAAGTTATGACGTCGACAGGTGACGTTGAATTAGGGAGTGTTGTGAAATTATGGATTGCTTTAAATAAATCACCGACGGATACGTTGAAAATGATTAAAACAACAGGAAAATTTTAAAAATGCAGTCAAGCTTGTGTGTACAAGTGGCACTCGCGTTTTAAAAGAGGAGGAGAGTCTATTCAATACGATCCTATGAGAGGACGTCCGTCCGTCGCAGTTTGTTCCATTTAAGACCGTGTAACTGAACATACAAAACAGTCCTAGATGATTGTATCATCATTCAATGAAGACTGTTAACATTAAGAAACATTAAGCAAATGGATATACAGGCATAAGAAGTGTGCGGAAATTGCTTGATGATTATAGATGTGTAAAAGGTGCGTCGTTTACTTGAATAAAATTACGCCTGAGATCTGAGGAACGTCATATTGACGTTGACGTGTTTCGGGTATGTGATACACACACATTTGTAATTTGCAAAGTGTTGATGTCTCTGGGTTAATCTTGCTGAATCTTCCAGAGATTAAAGAAACTATATTTAAATGTATGTATGTCTTTTTTTAGTTTGCTAACATAAATACTTTTTGTTTTATAATCAAATTCTACGAACTTCCCGCACAGCCCTCGTAAAGGGACCCTTGAAAGCTACCACACACGGTTATTAAGATTATACTTAAGTCTATTTTAATCGAATATGTTCCATAGCAATACATGTAATCTACAGCAACAAAATTCGCGCTCTTTTTAGCACAACTCGATATTTACGTCAAGTAAACACTACAATTTTGGTCAGTCATTAACGATGATGTCGACGGTTGACCCAAATGAAATCCAACTGGAGCTACATGTGCAAATATTTTATTTAAAAAGAAGCAATCAACCAAAATTTCACACCTAAGTACCTTAATATGTTGGTACTAAAGTATAACAACATCATTCAAATACATTTCCGAGGTTTTGATTAACAAACGGTAAATTAAACGCCACAAGCCGCTGAGCAAGTACAAAACGTTTGAGATAACGTTTTGTACTTGCTAACTCAAAATCAAGGGCCATTCCTGTTCAAAGAAGCGTCATTTTATCCAAAAACGAACACATTATGTTTTGGAAATATTTTAGAAGTTTTATAGCAAATGCCAAAATTTTATATCTTGAATAAATATGTAAGGCACGTTACAGAAAAAAAGTGTCTTTGGAAAATTTGAACCAGTCGTTGATATCACGTCATAAATTTGAGCAGACAACATTGAATATTAAGACATTAGAAAGTGACTTTACGACATTAGAAAGTGACCTTCTTTAAACACAAAATATTTTTCATGTTTAAAGAAGTTAAGTTTTATTGTCTATAAGAATATTTTAAATAATTCAAGAAATTTGAAACGCAACTTCATTAAACGCGAAATATATTCGTATTAAATTTTAAAGAAATAGATGAAAAAGGGATCTTTGAAAGCCACCGAACACGACAAATATGAAAATACTGCAGGCTCGGTTTGATTGAGCCTGTTCATGGGCAGTAATGGGAATGCATATTACTACCCACGCCGCCTAGCCCCGGGTTGAAGTCGTTTCTAATTTCCCCGATATTTCCCCGGTAAAATAACATAATAATTTCATGATGTATTTCAATAATGTAGACCTTCTAGTTATGAGAAGATAATATTTAAATGTGAGTTCTTTCTAAATATTGTAACACCTCAATTGCCAAAGAAATTCACCGGAGATATATTAATATCCATTAACGTATTCCCTGCAAAATCAAACTGCACTCTTCACGAGCAGTCAAAAATTCACGAATATTCGAAAGATATCTTATTTTAAAATACAAAGGGGTGTGTACAGATTTTTATAAATTTGGTTTTATCGTATTTCAGAAAAGCGTTTAGCTTTCAAAGTTGCTATTCAATAGATTTTTTTTTAAAATTCAAGGCAGTAAAACAGTCTGAAATTACCGAGATGCTGTAAATATTGCTGAGGCAAAATTGATTTGTTCTTATATTCATATACAGAAATAGCTAATTGAGCTTTTAAAATTTTATATCATTTATATCGGTTAATGGGGTTTTATGTAATTTAACACACATATTGAGATAAGTATGACTCGAAATCGCTTAAGTGTTATATCAAGAGACGCCTTGAATTTAATGAACAAAAACAGAATTATTGCCAGTTAAATTACCTTCCTTAAAATTGAATATATAATCAGAAAAAAATGTCTTAAAATAGCTGAAACTTTGACATCGTTTATTCTCATTGGCAAAACAAAATATTGTAATATTTTCCAACATACACATTGATATCGAAGTCTGCGGAAAATTGCAAATCGTCGTTTATCAGTACCTTAAGTCGTGTAATTGAATGAAACAGGGAACTTTGAAAGCCACCGAACACTAAAAAATATGAACATTTTGCATGCTCAGTTTGATTCAGTATGTTCATTGGCAGTAATGGAAATGCATATAACTATGACTGAACATGCCGCTAACCTTATACTCGTGTGGACTGCAACTCAGTATTTACACAAGTTAACTGTATACTTTTGATCATAGTTTGCTTATGTCGGTGAACATGAAACCTTGACAATTCGATATCTTCAGATTAATACCATTTCATGATCAGCGGTGCACGATAATATTCATGTGATGATACCCATTTGTCGTTACTGAGCGTATAAGCCACGCCTTAGCGCAACTATTTTGTTATGCTGGAGATACTCGTATGTGGCAAGTTTATGTGAAATAATCTGTTGATTTTGTTATCTTCATTTGTTAATTTTATTGATTACTTAGTGCTTATTGATTATGTTCACACTGCATCTGCTTGAAATAAAGCCCTATTGGTAATTTAAATCCCTCGACATGCCATTATTTCTGTAATAACTATAATTACCCATTTATCACCAATTTTTATACATGACAAGTTGTAAATGCATTTTAGATATATTGGTATGTTTTTTAGAAAGAAATTAGACGTATAAAGCGTGAACATTCACACTTTTCTGCGTATTTAAAAAATATATAGTCGTACATTTGTAAGATGTAACCTCACATCTTTGGCTTCCAGGGCTGTTTTAAGGGGTCGCAAACATTGCAAATGGCGAAAAGTGGCTAAAATTTTAAAAATGAATTTTGGGGAAAATACGTATTGGCACCTAGATTTCAGTAAAGAAATGTATTTAGCTAAGGATGTAGTTAATGTTTGCAAGCTCAATTTTGTCTAATTCATGTTCTAATTACCAAGCACATACTAAAACAAAAGAAAAACCGTTTGCATGAGAATTCATGGACAATATACAAAGCAACTCATACCTGAAATAAGAATATGCTGGTCTACAATGTTTAGTGCCAATTCGTCAAAATAATGTTAGGGCTTTCAAGAAATTCAAGGAAAACTTACTTCCGGGTTTCTACTCTTCGTAGATGTCGTCGAGCACCATACCTGTGTGTGTGTGTTTATATTGCATCTAAAATTGCTTATGTTTATGTTTCGGCCAGTTTTATTCCAGCCATTATAGATTTGTGTATTGTTCAATTACCCCTAGGATATATTTCCTGTTGTTTTTTTTTAATATTTGCCTTTGGTGTTCTCTATGATGCACGATTAATATTCTCAGATCTCCTGTCAAAATTCTATTTTATTTAGTACTCCCGATTGCTTTCTCGTTTAGGGCAAACCCATTCTTTTACTCGGTTGTTATACGCCGCTAACAATGGAATTTTACTAAAAATACCGAAGTGAAGCTTCCATGTTCACCGCCAACAATCGTTAAGGATGGTACAGTTTACTGGTGCAAATATTGACGTGCACTCAAACCGGGGTTATAAACGTTTCCATTACTGCTCATGAAAAGGCTCAATAAAACTGAGTCTGCATTTTTTATAGTTGTCGTGTTTCCTTTTTAAATATTTTGATTGAATTTCTTTAATCCTTCTTTCTTGTCAAGAACATAAATATTTTTAAAAAGATGAAAAGGGAACTTTGAAAGCTATCGAACAAGACAAATACTAAAATATTGCAGGCTCGGTTTGATTGAGCCTGTTCATGGACAGTGATGGAAATGCATATTACTGTCCACGCCTCCTAGCCCCGGGTTGAGCGCAACTCAATATTTACACCAATAAACTGTACAATTTTGACCATCCAAAACGATGGTGTGCATATGGCAGTGGACATGGAACCTTCAATACGGTATTTTCAGATTAATACCATCCCATGTTCAGCGGCGTATGGTCCCCAGATAAAAGAATGCGTTTGCCCTAAACGAGAAAACAATGGACGGCACCAAACAGAACAGAATTTTGAGAGGGGATCTTAGAATATAAATTCTGCATATCACAGACAACGCCAAAGGCAAAATTTAAAAAGCAGGAAGTATATCGTTGGAGGTGATTGAACAATATCCAAATCTGCATTGGCTGGGAAATTGAAACCACCCATCTCAAAACTGGCCGAAATATTAAAACAAAAGTAATTTTAGAAGTACTATTAACATAGTACATAAGTATCGTGCTCAACGACCTACAAAGGACGTAATTGATAACAGCACTGATTGAATGTACGGGGAGACTTTTTACAGCCGCTACACGGCACAGACAAAGACAGAAATACATGAGTATTGTTTTTATCATTTTCAAATAAACAAGCTATTTTTTTTTTCAAAAAAGTTTTTTTTTGTTAAAATTCATCAGAAATTCTAATATTAACAATTTATTATATTTACTGTATTTAAAAAGCAAAGTACTTATTTTAAGACAGAATCTATGGGACAATATTGTGAGCATTGTTGATTCAAAATATTCAATCAATATTGCCACAACATTTTTGTTATTTTTTATTTGCATGAACTTGCCAGTTGAATTATATTATACTATGTCTATATACATGTAAGAAAGAGTATTAGATTATCAAGCAATGTCAACAATAAGACACAGCAAACAATAAGCATTAAATAAAATATAAGGTGATATGCATGGCCCGTTAATAGTTGCATCACCAGAAAAAGGAAAACACTTTTTATCGAAAATCGAAGGGTTACTTAACCATTGTCAAAAAATAAATGCTTCTTTTTGAGTCGTGTCCCTTTTCCAGCTGACGTTTATCTAGGTAAGTTTAATTAACAAATGATGAGAAGTATTATTTTTTTAAATGAACATATCTTCAAGAAAAAGTTAGGTATTGTTAACGTCATCGTGTTGGGAAGAACAATATATCAGATCTTAAATATTCATATAAAAATCATTTAGAAAACGCAGCCTCCCCACACCAACAAAAAGTAGACTACTTAATATGTGTTTAAAATATAAAAAGAAAAGACACTACAAACAATTAACGAAAAAGTGAATCTGAGTAGTTAGCGTCATGGTGCGGTATAACCTGGGTTTTAAATCAGGTTATAAGATGCAACATCCTCACGTTTGTCCCAACGGTTTCTCGTGTAAATTATAAATTTTAAACAGATGAAACAAGGCTGCACATGTATATCCGTAGGGATGCCTATTATTTGTTAAAAAAAGTTAATTCTGCTTATTAGGGATGGCCGAACACAGAAAACAGCCTTCTGTTTCAAATACATTGTACCTGTATCAAGGGATGTGAATTTTGTATTCAGAAAAGGTAAGATTTGTTTGCATATTCAAATGATGAAAATGAAGAAAAAGGGAAATTGTTGTGTGTGCTTGTAAAGTTTGTCTTGTAAAACGTGTCGTCATTAATGCTATTTGTGACGCGAATGCGCGAGCTTTTCCCAAAAAACTTACACGGTACATTGATCTGATTTCTTACTAACTTTACCACAGCCATATGGTATCTGAGAAACACGTAAGCTGAGCGGCAAAAGACACATATAAGTATCGTAATTCATCAACAAAACATCAAGACACAAGACAGTAAACTCTAAAAAAAATGAAATTTGGTTAAAAAGAGGCATTTTCTGTTTGCGTTATGATTATGCAGTAAAAACAAGAAATCATGTTTCTATTCATCTACAAGTGTTTTGACAATACTCTTAAAGATAATTTGAAATAATAAAGTTTACGACTCTATAGGCAATATCATGAACATCATGTGGGGAACATGATGTCAAAATAATTAAGAGCATGCTATTTTCATCCTATGCTAATATTTTGAAACTTATTGTAGTCCCACGTTATCGATAATTTGACAGTCACGTGGTAGAGAAGTACATTGAAATATATTTCAGCAGCAAGAAGTTTTTACAATAAAAATATAAGATGAAAAATTCGTTTTCTTTCTTTGCAGATATATGAATGTCGTAACAAAAAAAAAGATAAAAAATGAACTTTGAAAGCCAGCAAACACGACAAAATATGAAAATATTGCATGCTCGGTTTGAGCCTGTTCATGGGCAGTAATGGAAATGCATATAACTGCCCACGCCGTCTACCCCCATGTGTAGCGCAACTCAATATTTTCACCAATAAACATTAAAATTTAGATCTACCCAAATTATGGTGTACATATGGCGGTGAACATGTAACCTTTAATTCACTATTTTCAGAATAAAACCATTCTATGTTCAGCGGCGTATAGTCCCCAAATAAAAGAATGTGTTTGCCCTTAACGAGAAAACAATGAGTGCAACTAAACAAAAAAGACTTTTGATAGGGGATATGAGAATATTAATTCTGTATATCACAGACAATGCCAAAGGCAAAATTAAAACAAAACAGGAAGTATATCATAGGGGTGATTGAACAATATCCAAATTTATATTGGCTGGGATATTGAACAAGCTATCTTAAAACTGGCCGAAATATTAAAACAAAGGAATTTTTAGAGGTTCTGTTAGCACAGTAAATACGTACTCTTGTCGTGCTCAGCGACCCTTAAAGGACATAACTTATAACATCACTGATTGAATGTACGGGGGGACTTTATGATTTAGTATCCTAGTTTGAGGGCCATAAAGTAAATTAGTATAAACCTAAATATGTTTCCCAAAGTCAATAAGACTTTACTTCCTTACTTCATGCATGCACTATCTTACTTAATTACGTTTACAATTTGAAATAAAAATATTACTATCCTTTGCTAAAGCAAGTTAACAGTTTTAAAATTTATAATATGCCATGCCAATTTAAGTTTCCTTATTCCTGTACTAGCGTTTCACATTTTCATCCATTGTTCGACATGTCTTATGGTGAAAACAATCTGTAATATACTCGTTCCGAACTGTTTGAGCAAACTGTTTTAGGCAATCATGGACAGATATTTTCATATAAAACAACGAATGTTAGTAATGATTTTAATTAAAGTTGAAAATAATTAAAGTTTCTAAATTTATCAAAGAAACATTGAACCCGCAGACAATTTGATTAAAATCATCTCCTGAAAACCGTTACGCTATCAGGAACTGATGCTGAGTCAGTAAAAAATTTTTTATCAACAACCTTCCGATTCTATTAGATTGTCGGCTTTAAATTTTAAAAAGAACATGATAATCACTGCAAATATTTTTGAAACTGAGTTCAGCCTCTTGGAAACTTTGTTTCGATGGATATTCTTGATGATTATAAATTTACTAAATTCAAATTTACTTAAACTCAAGTTCAATTCAAACTAACGTTGATTGACGACAAGCAATCATTTGCCAGCGAAAAATATAGATACAAGATGCTCTATGTTTTTTCATGTCTGTTTATTGCATTGCACTTATTTGCATAAATATACACACGTGTCTTGCAAAAGGCGCGTTAAATATCTCTGCGCAGATTAATAAGACAGTGAGTAAATTGCTTTCTTAATTTTATTAGGAAATATCGGTTTTATAAATGAGCTTCAAATTACAATATTTTTTATGTTTAGAGAACTCGATAAGTGAAACAGACCTTATACAACCATCTTTAGTTTTGTAACGTATATCCTATTTATTCCCAGCACACAATTGCATGGCTTACTTTCACTGTAATAAAGTTTAAACTACATGTCTGCCAATGAATCGACCCAATCAAACCGGTTTGATCTTACAATATTTTCACATTTAATTTTGTCGTGTTCGGTGGCTTTCAAAATTCCCTTTTCATCTATTACATGTATTTAATTGAAATTTCGCAATTTGAAATAAATGCTGAGACTAACCGCGCCATACAAATCGCGAAACCTGTCTTCTTGTGTAATTCTTATCTTGATCAATTTTTGCTATTTAAAAATTAACAAAATATAATATTTTGATTCCTTTAAGCAGTATTCGACTTTTCATTTTTTTCTCTTGAATCAGCTTCAAGATTTGTGATGAATTTTGGTGCATTTAAACGTTTATTCAATAACATGTTAAGGTTTCATGTTGCATACAATACACATTGATGACAGAGCATAACTTAAAATCGAATTTTTGTGACCAAGATTACTTATTTGCATAGAGTTTACATGTGTGTTCGTTTATATGGCATTAATCTTATAAGGCATTAATTAAGACGACTTCAGTTGAAATTTACTAAACAAGGCTACTTACAAACAGCTATCAGAAGTAAAATTGATTCCAGCAATTTATTTACAAGCATGACTGAACATGTCAGTGCCGTACGATTCAGGTTTCCATTCAGTCAAAAATGAAAAAGAAAATATTGTTCTAATCTAGAAGCGTTTTTTTTTAATGTTTTATGGGGTCTTTTTTCTTTGTGTGTTTTAATTATTTGAAAATATTATGTTGTCAATAATAACAATTTGTTCTCTTCACAACTTAAGGGTGAAACGAACCATTTGATCTTGTAATTAAAAAACCACCACAGCCTGGCAGGGCTCACAGTTAAATTGTATCAAAAGAAAAGTTGGTAGAGACGAATAACTTTGGCAAAGCAGGTTAAGATGTCATCTTCGCTTGGATATTCTCTTATACCGAAACAATCGTTGTTTGAAGTAAATGAAACGTGAAACGGATACTTGTCTCATCGTTAACGAGTAAGCCAATGCAATTCAATTAGCAATTAGAAGATTCAGGGGAATTGATCAAGATTACATAAATCTGTTTTAGCCAAGTGAATGTCAAAAATGATCCACGTAGCAGCATACGATTTTATAATTAAAAAAGTTGGCACGCAATGACCTTACTTAGACGAAATCACCTGGAGTCAAATCAGAAAGAATACGATGGGAGGAATAAGAGACACAGATCGACCTTCAACGTTCTTTCACAAGAATATTCAACAAACTTTCATAAACTATTGAACCCATGCGACGGTCAGAAAGGCGATAAACTGTAAATTTTTAAATAATCATGATTGAATGGCTCTAAAGAATATCATTTTAATAGCGTTTATTGTTTTAATTAACATCATGCATTTTCATTGGAGAGATAAAGATCCTTGTTTATTTGCTTTATTGGGCTTGAATTCATCAGAATCTTTCTTGTTGATCCAATGTTGAAAATGGATATAATTTACATAACAAATCGTCAAAATATATCAAGCTGTTGTTAAAATCTGTTTTAACTTCATCCTAGTTTAATAGAAAAAAAATAACAAAATGTCTCATTCATATGAGTATACGAAAAACAGATCAGCATTAAGCGGTTCGCAGTTAGTACCCATAGGGATGCCTATTAATTGTTTATATATAGATGTACCAAATCTGTTCTAAAGATTACGTATCTATTAAGATATAGATGAACCAGTTAGAAAGAAAGCGATCAAATTCGAGCTGGTCTTGATAAGTCTGTGGCTTATAATTATCAAAGAAACTACCTAAAAAGCTCTATGTACATTACAAGCGATAAAATTTTATTTTCTCTTTATTTTCTACTTTTTTCTCTATCGTTTTTTTTCCAGTGAGGTGAGACATGCATATCATAGCAAGCCACAATCGGAAAACACTGTCGAAAAGCAGATACGAAAAAAGAGCACGTGGTTTATAATATAACTTGGGGTCCTACTTTGATTTTCATTACTTTCCCTCAATAACTTGTTTAAGTTTAAAATTATAATATGCACCATTAAGAAATGAAATAACTCCCCCATTATTGTTAGCCTCCTTACGTTTCTTGCTTTGTAATGCACTTCTTTAACAGTGTTTATATGGGAATATCCTTCTCTCTCTCTCTCTCTCTCTCTCTCTCTCTCTCTCTCTCTCTCTCTCTCTCTCTCTCTCTCTCGTCCGCATAGAGATGAAGAATTTTAAAGCCACCGAGCGCAGCGATAATTTTAAACATTTTCTGATTTGGCAACTACCTCCATGAATTTCCTGACAACAATCAATTCACAACTTAACGCAAACACAGAATGATGTAACATGTATTAAGTGCTATCCGGTCGTTCGTTTAATTTGGTAAAGCTTTTATGTAAAAATACAAGTATAATACTTTTTTCCGCAAAATATCTATGTAACCATTTAATTGAACTGAATTGCCAAATCTTACAACGAGCACATATATTACGGTCTACATCTTCTGTGATGTATTAATCAGTCTCAATATTCCAGACTTCTCATATAATACCATTAACATATTGGATTGGGAATTACATACCTAATTCACATTGTCATTCACAACATGAACATCTTTGTGAAAGTTACGAAATGCAGTCAATCCATCTTGTTTCCTGGTTCAATAGTTTCGATTGGCAATAACCTTTACATGTATATATATCACAGAGAAAAGGACAGCATTGCTTTTTATTTCGGTCTGGAAAACGCATACAATTTAATCTTTCTAAGATCCTAAATCCGCCGACTCGGCTTTTTATAAGTTCACATATGCGGTATTTCTGTCAATATTTGCTTTTACAGAATATAGCGGAAAATGACATGGTTTCTATATGATAAATAAAGTTATCAAAAGAATATGTTCTACGCGAAAAATAGCAACTGTAATTTAAAAATTTTAATTTCATCATATTTGCTCTTTGGACATTTGTACAGATGCCTTATAAAGAAACCGCATTTGAGTGCCAAAATAATGCAATATAATTGAAATTTAAAAAAAATGCTTCATTTTGAAAAGAACATTTTTTGAAATTTTTTTACACATAGAGAAACGTTTCTGTAAGGATTATTTCAGTTTAATAGAGAAACGTTACTCGTGGCGGAACATTTAAATTTTACAAACATGATACTTACGTCGTATCACCCAAAGATATGTATTTGAGCCAGTCTCAGACAAAATAATTCTTATTGCATTCTTAAGATTGGTTGATGCTTTGTTGCCACTATCCTAACTTTAATCAAATCCTAGTTGATTTTATTTTGAATAATACTTGTTTTGATTATTAAAACAAATGTTTTAGACCATTCACTATAATTATATTAGCTAAATCAGAAGTAAACTTAGCTTTTAGACAATCATTTGATTCAACAAACGATTTAATGTATACAAATATACACGGATTAACAGATTGTTAAATGTCATAATTTTATTTTCAAATTTTATTTCCGTCAACAAAAAATTAAGTTTTGAATCCTGCGATTTTACTTTTTTACTTTAAATAGTGAAATATAAATATCAAGGAATGCCAAACCCAGTAACACAGCCTCCCCACGAAGAAAAGTAGAGAGGAAAAGAAAATATGGGTTTAAAATATGACACCACAAACAATTAACAAAGAGAACTATAGGGGACAACGCCTTGGAACGGTCAGTGCAAAAGTTGTAAATTTAAAGTTTATTATTATTTATTAATATAAGCTCGTATTATTACTGGCGCTAATACCATTTGTAAATCGTATTAAGAAAAAATATGAAAACAAGGGCATGTATATAAACATCGTGAGCAAAATATCAAAAATATATATACTCAACAAAAGTTCTACTTGGTCATCAATTGTATTAGTTTACATTGTATGCTAGTTTCGTTTCTTCCCTACGTCAAGAGGGGTTGTGGAAAGAACTTATTTGTCTTGAATTCAATTCTCTAATATCTTTTTAATCTTTATTGATTGTTTTCTTAAATGAATCCAATATCATTTACTTACTCTGCAGGGTCAAAATTAGAACAGTCTACAATTGAAAGGGAGGTAATTTTAAAATTGGATACTTTGAAAGGTATTTATTTAAACAAATGTGCTGTTGATTAATAAGGTTTTATGTTTTTCCTACTAATGAGTGGTCATATTAAAACAAAACAAGAAATTAAGAGCATATTTCTATTTGCTTGACCTTTTTATGCAAGAAATGCATTTTTAGCAAAATTAAGGATAACTCTCGCCAAACTGTTCCAAAGGCAATTATTACAATATTAAAGCTTAAGTTTAAGACTGGTGTTGGCATATGATCATAAGTACAGAGTGAACTCAATGTCATTCTAATAAAAAGTACGTACAAAAAATGACCAATTAGAACTTTTGTTGAGTGTATTTAATTGGGATTTGAGGTAAGGTCAATTAAAGAAAATCCAGATTGCTGCTACTAAATTTATGGGTAGCGCACACAGTTTGAATTTTACGTTCTTTGACTCAAATAAGATTAGAAAACTAGTTTTGTTTCATCTACAATAATAATGACAATAATAACAAGTGTACTTTATCTAACTTAGTTAACGTTTTGGTTTATTCATTACATTGTCAATTCATAAATGACATGTTAGGAGTTTGAATGTCTTCGTGGCGGAACATTTAATTATTATCTTTTGCTAAATAATATAAGGCGATGGCATTTATTCTGCAGTAAATGAACACTGTCCTTGCAGATTCAGAATTAAAATGTTCAATAAGAAGAAGGGCATCCTTTCAAGTTTTATAAAACATGTTAACTTTAATGTATATAATTCTTGTAAAATCAATGCAACATTTTTGAAAAAAATTGAATTTGGTATACTGTATATATATATTTTCCATCTGCTGTTTAATGGGTTTTATGTTGATGATTTCAATTTAAAACGTCAACACAGTACAAATTTCGAAACTATAACAATATCAGATTATATCCCTTGTAACATTGTTTTACTACCCTTTACTTTTGGCAGTTTACAAAGGTCATAACATTAGAACATTGTTATCCGGTTCGACGGGGAACAACATGATTGTAATATAGTTACAAAATTAAAGGGCAGATTACCCTAATAAAATATTTCACTGGCAGATCGAAATTTAGAAAAGTAACAGATATAATTAAGAAACAATTTTCTTTGCATTAGCAAGTGTTGTTCGGATTTAAATTAATCTATTTTTAGATTTCTGAAAGCTGGTATATCTGGGTCTGTTTGCCAACCCATTTAAGTCAAATAAAAGAAATCAGCTTACAATCCCATCATTCTTAGATACGGCTTTCATTGCAGAAGGCTTATTTAAGTGCTGGGTATATATTTTCTCTCTCATATCGACTTTTATCCCCTTAATATATTATAAGTGAAATATGCATATCAAGAATGACCACATCCAGCAGACACAGCCTCCCCACACAACCAAAAAGTAGAGAGGAAAAGAGAGCATGCTATTACTATAATCAGTTTCAAAATGGACGCCACAAACAATTAACGAAAGTGAGAACCCGAGGGGTTACCACCTTGGAACGGTCAGTGGCAAAACAATTTGCCACTGGGGGTTTTAACCAGGTTCTAGGGTGCACCAACCTGACATTTGCCCAAACAGCTTCTCGTATCACAAAACAAGTACAAGTTGTCTTGGTGAAAAAACTCCAACCCACCAATCGGCTTAACAATGTGGCATGCAAAAGCACATAAACATATAAAACAGAAGATGCTAATAGGATTGTAAAGCCAAAGGGAGGGTGCTCAATGATCCCACCGAGACCAGAGCTCCTGGAGTAAAATCAGCAAGAATACGACGGCAGGGATTTTTAACAAAACGGTTCAATACCGAATGTGTATTGTGCTTAAACAAAACCGTAACAAGTATTGTTCAAATAATGTCCTTTGAAGGGCGTTGATCACGATACGTATGTACTATGTTTACAGTATCTCTAAAATTACGTTTGTTTTAATGTTTCGGTCAGTTTTAAATGGATGGTTTCAATATCACAGCCAATATAAAGTTTGATATTGTTCAATCGCCCATAGGATATACTTTCTGCTTTTTAAATTATGATTTGGCATTAACTGTAATATTAAGGATTTATATTCTCAGATCACCTAATAAAATTCTGTTCTGTTTAGTTCCGCCCAGTTTTCTCGTTTAGGGAAAAACCGAATTATTTTATCTGGGGACCATACGCCGCTGAACATGGAATGGCATTAATCTAAAAGTACTGCATTAAAGGTTCCATGTTCACCACCTTTTGCACACCATCTAAATTGTACTGTTTATTTGTGTAAATATTGAGTTGCGCTCAACCCGGGGCTAGGCGGCGTGGGAAGAAATATGCATTTCCAAAACTGTCCAACCAAACCGAGCCTGCACTATTTTCATATTTTTCGTGTTTGGTAGCTTTCAAAGTTCCCTTTTTATCTATTTAAAAAATCTTTACTTTTCATAGTTCGCTTTATTTTGGATATTGTTTACACTATATTTTAAAAATTTCGCTATATATTTCTCTTTTTTTTGCAGTATTTCAAGACGCATATCTATTTTACAATATTCACATTTATTCTTATTTAGACAGCCATACTTTACCTAATAATTCACTTTAGAATGCTGTTAGCACAAACATTATCTTCAACTATATTGGCTGCTGGATAAACACTTGTAATCAGCATAAACGCCTATTTTAAAAAGCTGTCATTACATTCGTACTTACCAATTAACAGCACCTGCAGGAAGCTAATAAGCGGTTGGAGAAAGTGTTAGTGCTATTTTCTCATGCATTTCTACCAACCTTGAAAACCACTTGAAAATATTATTAATTCCTTACAAGATGCCACACACTAACAATTACCAAAAAATAAAAATTGAGGTGTAATAATTATAACAACTATATGCCATTTATTTGACACTGTGGGTTTAAACCACATTCTATTATATACGCATCACACTTGCCCTGTCGGATTGTTAAGAAAATTAATATGTACAAGTTGTCTTGGTGAATTCACCCCAACTCGCTCAACCACTCGGAAATGTTGCATCATTTGAAGGTCGTTGAGCATGATACCTTTATACTATGTTAATAGTACTTCTTAAATTAATTTGTTTTAAAATTTCGGCCAGGTTATAGATGGGTGGTTTCAATATCCCAGCAGATAAAGATTCGGATATTGTTCACTCAGCAAAAAGATATATTTCCTGCTTTTTAAATTTTGCCTTTGGCGTTGTATGTTATATGCCGGATTAATATTCTCAGATACCCTGTCAAAATTCTATCGTGTTTAGTTTTGCCCATTGTTTTTCTCGTTTACGGAAAACCCATACTTTTTTCTGGGGACAATTCGCCGCTGAACACGGAATGTTATTAATCTGAAAATACCGCATTGAAGGTACCATGTTCACCGCCATATGCATACCACCGTTTGGGATGGATCAAAATTGAACTGTTTATTGGTGTAAATGTTGAGTTGCGCTCAACCCGGGGCTAGACGGCGTGGGCAGCAATATTCATATGCATAACTGTCCATGAACAGGCTCAATCAAACCGTGCCTTGCAATATTTTCATATTTGTCGTGTTCGGTGGCTTTCAAAGTTTCCTTTTTATGATCTATATTATTATTATTATTATTATTATTATTATTATTATTATTACATGTGTATTATTATTATTATTACAAGTATTATTAAATCTGGTTATTGATGATCAAAACGTTTTGCAGAACGTTTTCGTAATTTTTGTACCGTCAAGTACGTTCAGAAACCCGCCATATCGGAACCTCTGGATATTTCACAAGAAACAATCTGTAATAGGTCTACTTCAAATTACTTTTACAGTCTTCTTTTTTATCAATAATTGTTCATAATAATTACTTTATACATATTTTATCGAGGTAATTAGTTGATAGACATCAAAATTAAACAAATTCATTTATTTTCTGGCGTTATCATATTGACAATGTGCTCTACATATATGGTACTCCCATATGGTACTCTGCTACATCGCATGAATTTGTTGCATCTAGCATCCGATTGTCTTTCCAGATAAATATTTTCTGTTTGTTGTTTTATTAGACTGCAAGTTAATTACTTCCCACTTATATCATTGGCAGACATCGAAAATGTACAAGATTCAATTAGTTTCATCCTTGACATATAAATTAGTCAACCGCACTGGTAATGCCAGCATTCAAAATGCAATAAAAACAATGAAATTCTTCACTTCACATTAAATCCTTCCTAAAATTTGTTAATGATGTGAGAATTGTTTAGAAATTCACATTTTAGTAATAAAATGCATATTCATCAATGTGAAAACTGATTAACAGCAGCAAATACGTGGTTTTCATGATTTTCTTCAGAAGTCTGAATGTTTACACATTGATTCGAAAAATATAAAAATTGCATTTTTATCTAAAAATTAGGAAATAAATTTCTTGAAAAAGCAGCTTTAATGTCTGCTAATTTGAAAATCTAAAATTTGTAAATTCGAAGACTACCAACATAATTATATGATATTCTTCAGCGCTCAACATGCTTGGTGATAAACCCATCTACAGTTGATCATCGCTTTGTTTACCTCATTGGTTGCACTACGGTGGAAGGGTTTACGATTTCATGACAAATTAAGAAGCTCGATTACTCAAGCACCATGCTCTTGCTGATGTGATTGAAGGTACTCTGCTTTCAGAATATCAATCTGCTATCTTCTTTGCTTGACAATGTCATTAGTGTCTTGTGTTTTGCTTATATGGGGCGCGCCACAGGAAAATGTACCTTCGGTCATATTTTGTGACATTTTAGTTGTTACTATATTTAGAAAGAACTTTTCACTATCTATAAATTTTTCATAACTAACAAGTGCTTTTCTTACACATTTTGACAATAAATGATATTTTTAACGCGAAATGCATAATTTTCAAGTCGTCTGCTCAACTTTATGACGTCATTTCAAGGATTGACGTCAACTGTCCGGAGGTACCTTTCCCCGTGACGCGCCCCATATGTCTGTGTGTTTTTGCGTGCAGCATTGTCAAGTTGATGGGTGAATTGGAGCTCATTGCCAAAGACAGCTTGCACTGTTTTTGTTTATATAAGAACCTGTATAGGCAGGTGTCAGACTGATGCACCCCATAATCTGCCACTGACCGTTTCATGGGCGCTATCCCTCGGATTCTCGTACTTTAATCTTTGGTGTCTGTTTTAAACCTGATCATTTTTAACTCACGCACTCTTTTACTCTCTACGTTTCGCTGTGTGAAGAGGCAGTTTTCTGGATGTGGTTATTCCTCATATGCATATTTCCTTTTTATCACATACATCTCATTTAAATGACAATGTTGTTATTTCACATTTTTAGGCAGCAGTGACTAGTGACTTGATTTTCACTGGAATACATTGTTTTCTTCACAAGTAAATTAAATATGCACATTTAGAAAAAGAAATATCATTAAAAACATAAACGGCCTTGATGGAAAATATTTTATGTATAAAAAAGAAATATAGAGCGGCGAAGCGTAATTTTATTTTACTTGTTATAGCTGTTGACGAACCATCCCTGCCTTCTTACTATGGCCTAGGGATTAAGCGACCGAGTCATGGAAACCCAATTCATTTAAGTGTCTGTCCAAAAAATGTTGAAGCAGTTGCAACAATTTCGTCCGATGATAACACCCCGATTTAAGATAACATTAAGTCTTGATCTACATATATTCAGTTTTAATAAAATACCTCTTGTAGAGTTAGAACTCAAGATGAATAAACGTCCTTGAAATATAATAAATATAAATAATAACCATTTGTTACAAGAACGAAATCTACCAACTTTTACGTAAATTAACTTTAAAAAGTGTCCATCTCGAGAATTGTACCCAGGGCGTCCGCTTGTTAGGCGAGTGATATTACCACTGGACCTGAAATAAACAATCAGTATCAAAGGAACAAGAAGGAACCAGTAAGAACTAGAAAATTTCTGCACATCTCTGTCGCTTGACAAGGTGCATTGTACGCAAGGGTCAATCTGACACCCATGAATATTCCATTTAAAATCGTATTTAAGCAATCAATTGACGTAACTTATTTATACCGTAAATATGTTTTCCTCCGATAAAATTATCGCTTTTAAAAACGAAAATGCCCGAACATGTAAGTGCCAGGTAAATACATTTGTACTTACGCTCAATATAAAAAACGTTACGGTTATCCAGGGGATCCAACGTATTTGGTTTTTGAGGAAAAGTAAGTTCATACATTGCATATATTTCTTTACGACGGCTTTTGCACTTAACATGGATACTTAATGGCCAATTTTTTTTAAGTTCAAACACCTTAAAAGTTTACCGTGGAAGTGGTAAGCATGTTTTTGTTCGGTGCAGAATATGAATAACACACTTGAACGCGTTAATATAAAAGTAAGTAAGACACGAGCTGGTAACAAAAATATTAATAATCAAAACAAAAGCCGATTTGTTACCCAGACATACGTATGTTCTTATCTATATATGCAACTGGACAAAAGTCTTGTCCGGTAGGAAGATTGAAACTTTTTTGCATGCCAATTTTCAACACATTACAAAAGCCGTCGTGAAGAAATATATGCAAACACTCGGTAATAGTTTAGCTAAAATAGGTCCAAGAACGGTAAATTTTGACTAAAAACACAGTTTCAAGTCAGGCAATTTTCTATTTTCACTTTGTAAACAAACAATCTTTCAGTTTATACATTAAATAACTTTTTTGTAAAGGCCTCTACAAACATAAGTTGAAAAACCGAGAGGAGCTTACATGTTCGGCCTCCGGGTTAGCGTTTTTATGTTTCGGTAACAGTGAATAAACCTACTCACCAGGTCAAAATATCTCCAGAAATGCACACAATAACGAAATATTCCGCTATTTTGTTCCGCACAGAACATGTCCCTCACTTACATTTCCGCAAAAACCAAATACGTTGGACACCCTGGTTATCGTAACAACCAATCGAAATGATATAATAAATTTGATTTTCCCGCTGCATCATAAGTTTTATTTACAACATTTCATTGGTCGAAAAACTAGGTCTAAAGTGAGCTTAGACAGCTAACGCCGAAAAAAACGCACACGAAAAGATGTTATCATAAACATTATACAGAATGATATGCAAAATAAAATATATATTCAATATTATACAATTATTTACTTATTAGCTGGGAAATATGCTGTGATATTGACCTAAAAATCGTTATTGACCGAGGCGATAGCCGAGGTCAATAACGATTTTTGCGGTCAATATCAACAGCATATTTCCCAGCTAATAAGTAAATAACTGTTTTATTACATGAACTATAAATAGTAATAAACTTTATTAAATGAACTATAAATAGACGCAACGCGATTGGTCACACCCCCAAAATAACCGAGTCAATAAATCTAGATATTGACCCGCTTTCGCTGATATTGACCTGTCTATAAATAGAATCCGAAAGTTTCCATCTTTTATATCAGGTCAATATCGGCGAAAGCGGGTCAATATCTAGATTTATTGATTCGGTTATTTTGGGGGTGTGACCAATCGCGTTGCGTCTATTTAAAGTTCATGTACAATAAAAAAATTTCAGTATCATAATTATTATTATAATATTCAAAGATTTTATTAACTTTTAACCTTACATATCTTAAAATAAAATAAGTTTTGCTCTCGTTCGGCTGATCACATCGTATATTGTTTTATTACATGAACTATAAATAGTAATAAACTTTATTAAATGAACTATAAATAGACGCAACGCGATTGGTCACACCCCCAAAATAACCGAGTCAATAAATCTAGATATTGACCCGCTTTCGCTGATATTGACCTGTCTATAAATAGAATCCGAAAGTTTCCATCTTTTATATCAGGTCAATATCGGCGAAAGCGGGTCAATATCTAGATTTATTGATTCGGTTATTTTGGGGGTGTGACCAATCGCGTTGCGTCTATTTAAAGTTCATGTACAATAAAAAAATTTCAGTATCATAATTATTATTATAATATTCAAAGATTTTATTAACTTTTAACCTTACATATCTTAAAATAAAATAAGTTTTGCTCTCGTTCGGCTGATCACATCGTATATTGATTTATATTGTTTCTGACCTAGAAGCGACAACTGTAGAACCAAGCTGGTCACACATAAACCTCAAACTACCAAATATTTGGAATAAAGGGTTAAGAAAGATAAGAAATTTGCGTATTTGTAGTAACGTTTTTCTAGTACGCTATTTTGTAGGAATTGAAATCTAAACCTTTGAGAATTCGGTTAATTTAAGTATTGCTATGAAGCAATTCTTAAACTAATCACGGTATACAGAGATGTATTAAGTCGTGAATGACAGGTGTATCGTGCATTTTCACTAAACAGCTTAATATCTAGTATTAATTTTCATTAACGAATTCATCAAGATCAAAGTCTTCAAACTATTTAGAGCTTACAAGAGACTGATATTAACGTGTATCATCAGCCGATGAGTTAGCTTAATAATACATGGAATTTTGGGAATCCTGTGCTGAAGGTTATAAAGCTAAGATTGGAAACCAGTCTCAAATCTCAAGCATCTGATTGGCTGAAATGGCGACTGGTCGCCATTTCAGCCAATCAGATGCTTGAGATTTGAAACTGGTTTCCATGCTCACCTTTATTACCTTGGGCACTGTGTTCGTTCACAGTGAACTTGCTTTCGATCACATGGAAAATATCCCTTAATGATAAATAAAAGCAATTGCAATTTCTTCGTAAATTATCCAATTTTATTTGATGCGAAAAAGAGGTTTGGAAAATCATCGCGATTCCATTTAAATCATGGGAGTATCATCTTTGGGGGAAATGAACAAAAGATAAATATCTTATGATTTATAATAATTTTATGTATACAGCGTTATTCGTTCAATAGAATAAACGCGAATTTATTCATCAAGTAACCACATATACTTAACAAAAAAGAAACTTCTGATTTTAAAAAACAATAAGCTTGTTCATCGATCCTTATAAAATCCTTAATTTAAGATGAGGTATTGGAACTTTTATAAAGCGGGACGATGTTGTTTTTCCATAGAGGATAATTCATCTTTCCAAAATAATAATGAGATCCGGGCTGAAGGTTATAAAAATGAGATTGGAAACCAGTCTCAAATCTCAAGCACCTGATTGGCTGAAATGGCGACCAGTCGCCATTTCAGCCAATCAGATGCTTGAGATTTGAGACTGGTTTCCATGCTCAGTTTTATAACCTTGGGCACCGATACTTGTAATCATACGTATGAAACATATTGTTTAACTGTCCCATTTCGAAATTTATGACATGTACTTAATGAAAATACGGATGGTTACATTGAACTGATGCAAGCAAAAAGGTACATGTACAGATACTGTAATATCATTTTTTGCCAATAACATCTTTTTTATTAAGAAATGAACAAAATCTAACTCTAAAATCGCCAATAACAATCGTGTTATTGAAAACGTACGTTTTCATTAAGGGCTTACCACACTCCTCCCCAGCACGTTCATTGATAATAATATCAAAATCTCAATAACGGCAAAACGCCGTTCCATTAAACTTTGCACAAATAAGTGTTACTAATGTATCTTTATTTTGCATATGGTAAGACACGTTAGAACAGGAAAGAAAAATAGCGAGATCTAAAAAGTTCCTAAATTACTATTTACATAAATGTACAAAAACTAAACAACACATAACATCATTTTAAATACCCACATGAGTAATATGACACTGACAAAACTGTCTTGTGTCCTCGTGTCTAAAATGTGTAAACTTTATGAGATATTAGTAAAAAAGAAATATATGCATATCAGGAATCGCCACACTCACAAAACACAGCCTCCCCACGCTGCGAAAAAGAAGAGAGGAAGAGAGAGAGAGAGCATGTTTGTTTTAAGTATGTCAATTCAAATAGGACGCCACAAACAACTAACGAAAAAGATAACCATTGTGGATACCGCCTTAGAAAGGTCAGTGGCAAAACCAATTGCCACTGGGGGTTTAAACCAGGTTCTAGGGTCCACCAACCTCACACTTGCCCCCAACAGGTTCTCGTATCACAAAACAAGTACACGTTTTCTTGGTGAAATAACTCCAACCCACCATCGGCTCAACTATGTTGCATGCAAAAGCACACAAACATATAAAACATAAGAAGCTACTAGCATTGCAAAGCAAAAGGGCGGGTGATCAATGATCTTACCGAGACCAGAGCGCCAGGAGTAAAATCAGCAAGAACACGATGACAGGGATAAAAGAAACAATTCGAGCTTCTAGATTCTTTTAAGAAAAGATTTCCCCATAAACCTTCATAAACTCTTTAACCCCTGCCACCGTCGTGTAACCAAAGAGGTAAGCATAATGATAACTGTAGAAGGGTTAATCACCAGGCCTGCAGAGCGCTGTAAAATATCATGTTGGTAACCTTTCTTTTTAAATTTACAGATGGTTTTTTACGGATAACCGGGAGAAATTAACATTGCCTTTTATCTTCTTAAGTTTATAAATTAAATCTCCATAAAAAAACCTGACTGTGATACGCCTTGTTGCAATAGTGATTTTAAACTGCACCTGTATTTATGAATTCGATCTGGGTATCGGCGATAAAACTTGCAAAAGGTTTTCCTTTATTTGTGATACCGATAACTTTGGTTTAATAGTTTTTTCTGTAATGCAAAGATTACGTTCATTGAAATCATTCACATCGTTGCAAGCTCTTGAAAAGCGAACAAGCTGTGAGATATAAACCCCGTAAGATGTTGCACGAGGAACATCACCGTCTAAAAACGGAAAATTTACTACATGTATATTAAAATAAAAATCATCTCTTTTATCATATATTTTAGTAGTGACGTAACCATTTACAATGGACAGATTTAGATCAAGAAAGTTTGCTTGCTTTTCTGAAGTGTTCGCTTTATTCAGCTGTAGTTCTTTAGGATAAATCGTATTTACCAGTGATGGAAATTGGTTATTATCTATATTTAATAAATCATCAAGGTACCTAGAGGTGTTGTTAAAAGCTGTAATAATATCATCTTGATGTTCGGTAGAAAGAGATAACATAAAGTCTCTTTCATAACAGTATAAAAACAGATCAGCAACAAGGGGTGCACAATTAGTACCCATTGGAATGCCTATTACTTGTTTATAAATAGAGTACCAAATCTCAAATTAATATTATCCAATTAAAATGTGACCGCCTGGATAAGGTCTTGACAGATCCATGAAGTATAATTATCATAAGAACCATCTGTAATGAATGCTCTATGTTCATTACAAGCGATAAATGTTTTATTTGCTCTAGCAAAAGTTTTTTTCAATGAGACTGGTTAGCTTGCCTCTTATTATTATTATTATTATTATTATTATTATTATTATTATTATTATTATTATTATTATTATTATTATTATGAGGGAGAGAAGTATATAAAGTTGAAAAATCATATGTAGACAAAAAGAACGCCTGAAAATTATTTGATTTAAGCTTCTTCAAAACGTCATTTGAATTATTTATAGACCAAAATAAATTTTTGTCAGTGGTTTCAAAAACTTTTTCGCAATACCTAATTACATGTTTTTTATAGCTGTCAGACAAGATATTAAGAGCACGGATAATTTTGTTGTTGTACAAGAACTAGAGTTTGCAATAAATCTAGCTTTGTACGGTGTATTGTGCATTTTAGGAAACCAATACATAGTAGGTACTTTGTCTTGTTTCGGCTCAACACTGATTCTAAATTTTGTAATTTGTAGAGTGTGTGCAGTAACAATATCACTCTCAGATGAAGAAGTCAGTGTATAAGCATAAGTGCTATTAAGCTCTTCAGTTTGAACATTAATATAGTGTATACGTCACACTATAATTACATTATTAGAAGCCTTATCAGCAGGTGTTAAAACAAATCTGTTGTGAAAATCTTGAATATCCTTTTTTCAAACGATGAAAGTTAAAACGAGGTCGAGGTGGTAATAAAGCTATGCTTCTTTTATAGAAGGATATATGAGTGTCAATTATTTTGAATATTTGTTTTTCCAGTTTAAAAGAGCATTAGGCTCAGCATGTTCTCGTTTACACTATCTATTTCAAAAAGTGTTTAAAGACTCTGCAATTTCTGCACGACAGGTATTAAAGTCGATGTCCGATGGAATTCTATATTTCGGACCTTTTGAAATTAAATTGCGGATTCTAAAGTCTTTGATAACATTTAGATCCCCTGTTACGATGTGACCGGCAGGTTGATGGCAAAAGTTTGAATTGGAACAGTCTCATGATATTGGTGTATTCTCAACAATTTTGTAAATCCGAGGTAATTTTGTTGTAATTGAAAATTTTGTTTCCAATTGGTTTGTTGTATTTATAACAAACGATGGGTGTTTCAGTATTCTTGAAATAATTAGGTACAGCCGATTCAACTGTTTTATCTTTAAATATACTTGGAAGGTCAATAAAATCTAAACCTTACTTAAATTTAAAATGAAATTTTCAGGAAAAGTGTGTTTTACCTTCAATTTTCTAATCGCTTCCTGGTCGCGTAAACGGACGAAACTTTATGATTTCTCTTTTAGTAGTTGAAAGTTCTTTATAAAGTACACAGCATTTTCTTGTCAGTATCATTACACTCACTTGGAAATTTAAAATTATGTTTTGTATTGCTTAGTTTTTGAATTTATGTAAATAGGATTTGAAGTAATGTTTAGGTCTAACTTCTTTTCTTTGCTTTTCCAACGTGTCTTACTGAATGCAAAATAAAGATACACAAGTAACATTCATTTGTGCAAAGTTTCATTGAACGGCGTTTTGCCTTTATTGAGATTTTGATTTTTTATCGATGAACGTGCTGGGGAGGAGTGTGGTAAGCCCTTAAATTTATATATACTGAACCGCCAAATTCCAAAGAAGCATATTGGTTATAAACTTCCACTAGACATTAAATTCTCTTTGATATCACTTATCATGCTCTTGAAAGTGCACGGAAAATGTTGTTCTATTATCCTAATTAAACTGTAAGAGCGATATCTCCGACAGGTTTAGTTGCCTCCAGAACAAATCAGTGTAAACGCTACAAATGCGGACCAAGTCTTTTAAATTGTTGCAACGATTCAGGACCTTCTGTGATCAGGTGTGTGACAACGCTGTAAGAATATGAAACCCTTTTGTGTCTTTAATTTAGAGTATTTGCTTGTGGTGTTAAATCTTTTATTAAATTTTCAATTTTTGTATTTACCCTGCAGATTATAATGATTATTGCAACCTGTCATCCAAAAATAGAAAGTGACACCTACAAAGGGACAAAGTTCGCGTCGATCGTCGTTCTGAACGTTATATTGTAACAGTTCGCCCATTGACATTTAAGGATTGAATCGATATTTAATGGTTTTCATTTGGGTATGGAAAACAATTGGGTTGTTTAAAATGTGTGAAGCCCGACGTATGGAAAACAGTTGGGTTGTATAAATGGTGTACTTTAAACGACCCAACTGTTTTCCATACCCAAATGAAAACCATTTAATAATGATTCAATCCTTGTATTTACACTCAAAAATAATCTCATTAATACAGATATTATGAGAAGAACATAGAAAGTGTTGACACATCGCATTACACAATTTTCTGAAGTTACATTGTATTTGTGTTACATGTGGTATAGCAATCATTTTGCAGTGATAAGAAATTCAAGTCTTCTTGCCACTCTCACCGAATGCATTATAAATAAAGCTTTCCGATCGGCTGTTACAGTATCATGTTATTGTCTTTAGTTTCTTTGCTTATATCCGATATTGCACTTTTGTAATTGATATCAGACAGTGAAAAATTCTAGTCAGACAGCCAGTGTTTTCTGAAAGCGACCCCTCAACCCCCGCCCCCGACCCCAACCTCCGGAAAACAAGAATTAAAAAGAACTTAAACTATACTCTGATTTAAAGACTAAGACTTTTAACCATAGCCATTTATTCAAAACTTCCGAGTAGCTAGCCTCTCACGTTAACAAACTAAGTAAAACCCCTGTCACACTAGGGTCGCGTTCTCACGGCGTACCCAAGGCGTGCAAGAACGCCGAGGTGCGCGGAGTTCGATCGCAAGCATCGTCGCAGCAACGCAGTGGCATTGCCAGTAAACGCAGTGGGTTCGAATAGAACGCCGACCGACGGCACTCACTTTGAGCATGCTCAAAACAAACGCCGTCGCTCGGCGTCCTGAAAAGAGAATAGTGAGTCGCCATACTGTCGCCGTAGCAGCGCAGAAAGGTCTCCTACAACGCCACACGAGCTCCGCGGGTGCGCACGGAAGTGGCAGTGTGAACGCTGTTGTAGATTGCACGGCGTT
Organism: Corbicula japonica; assembly: GCA_038501625.1. NCBI lineage: Eukaryota > Metazoa > Mollusca > Bivalvia > Venerida > Cyrenidae > Corbicula > Corbicula japonica. The sequence goes on from JAZAYU010000080.1 coordinate 130,005, forward strand.
GTCTCAGAGGTCAAAGTAGTTAAGTCATTTACTCCACGAATAACAGTTGTTTGTGATTTTGAGAAGGGTTTATTACCAGTGAGATTAACTGGAAAAGATGTTGGTAATTGTTGATTGGTATGCACTTCTGCATTCATTTCTTGTCAGAGACACAAGTATTTCATCATTAGAAGATGGTGTGTATATCATTGGTTAATGCAACAACTAATCGCTTTGACAACGTAATCTTCCGATCTGTTTGCCACCTACAGTTTTATTGCTTTGCACTTAGCTGCAGAAATTAACTGTCTTCTGAAATTAGTGATGTGCACGTTTACTGTTCTATATCTGTATTGAATGATGTAATGATTTTCGAGTCTGAATCTATGCCACTAGGGTAGTCATTAATTTCTATTAAAATAAAAATTTCCTTGGAAATGTCTGTGATTAAAATTTGTCCAATTGTCTGTGTCTATTTTAAATTATGTACTAGCTAATAGTTATAATAAGAGGTCAAACGCTCAGCTAATGGTTTCTGCATTTGGCATAGACAACCAACTGGGACCTTCAATACGGTGTATTAAAAGAAACTAATAAAAGAAATATTAATATATGACTTTACTAAAACATGATATTAAAACTGTAACTCATAATTTGCACTTGATACCAATTTATGCCAAATGTCAAATTGTATATCAAACAGTATATTCAATTATTGAGTGTTAAGAATAATAACGGTTGCTTAGATATAAAATCCACAAATGTATCAATTGTCCGAAATATTAAAATATATATTTTGTTATTAATAATCAAATTTAAGTATCGCAATAAACTTTATTTATAATAACTCTTCTTGAATGTACGGGTCTGCTGAGCAACTTAATGTAGGGGAAAATTTTTAAACACCAAAACATTCAGCATTGCTAATGACACTAAACATGCAAAATGGGATCGTACGGAATTTTATTTTAATGAAAGCACTGAAAGTGCTGGAAGCCAGCGGAGCGTAAACATAATCAAAATAAAACAACCCAATAATGTGCAATGTAACAGGACTTCAAGTTTTATTCCAGCCATTGTAGAAATAATATCTGAACAGAATGAAGAAACTCCTATGGAAGACATGCCATATGCTTGCAAAAATGTAAAAACCACTCATAATAAAACTGGTCAAAATATTTAACAAGATGGTCCATAGGACCCTAGGTCGCTCACCTGTCAACAACTGCTCAAGAGTCAGTGGATGCAAATGCAATTGCCATAATAGCTTTCTTTGGCTCTTTCAATGGCCATAACTCTGGAATTCATTATGGAATCTAGCCGGTTCAAGAAAGGAACCAGTATCTTATAGTAACTCAATTATTGTACAAGTCTGATTAAATTCAAATAAAAATGAAGCTGCTTTTGTGCAGACAGGGTCTAAATAGTTTATTTTGGCACTTAACTCCGGAACCCATAATGCAATATGGCAATTTCAAGAAAGGAACTAAGATCTTTTGGTAATGGAAGTGAATAACAGATCAAAATTAAGACCACTAGAGTGCAGACAAGCTTTTATTATAACTTGACCTAGTGACCTAGTTTTCAAGGTCACATGACCCAGTTTCGAAACTGACCTAGATGTCATTGAGATAAACATTCTGACCAAGCTTGACGAAGATCGGACCAAAATTAAGACCTCTCGACTGCGGACAAGGTTTTTCTATAATTTGAGCTAGTAACCTACATGACCCAATTTTTAAACCGACATAGAAATCATTGAGATAAACATTCTGAAGATCGGATAAAAATTAAGCAGCTAGAGTGCTGACGATTATTGTGAATGGACGCAGGACAAATGGTGATTACAAAAGTACACCCTGTCACTATTTGACAGATGAGCTAAAAAGTAATTTTAGGAGAACTACTGAAATAAATGAAAAAAAGGAACATTTAAAGCAATCAAACAGGACAAATACAAAAATATTACAGGCCAAGTTTGATCAAGCAATATCAGGATCAAAATGCATCACTGTCTAGAATGCCTAGCCATGGTTGTAATGCAACTCAATATTTACACAAGTGCCAATTTTGATTCATTCCAAACAGTGGAGTGCATGTCAGGATGCTTAACAGTAGTTGAACTTGATGATGGTAATATAATTTTATATCCATTCTTTATAGCAATACATCACAACTTAGGGCAATGCCAATGCCTTATAAATTTCATTTAGTAAATGAAAGAGGAACAACAAATGTTTTGTGTCAATGAAAGTATGAAAATTGTTGGGTTAGCAAAATTATATTTATTTCTTATATTATTTTAACTTATTTCTTTTCTTTGTATTTCTCTTTATTTATTCCACTTTCAAAGTAATTACACAGGGACCCTGTGAAAGGCTATTTGATCTTGGTTTTATGTATAACAATGTGCAACAGGGAGTCAGCATTATGTTAATGTAATCATATTTTAATGAAGTGTCCAACCTAATAAATCAGATAAAGGGGCTCTTTATATTCATTTCATTCAAATGTGGTCAAATGTAGAAAAAAAAACTTATTTGCTTACATCAAAATGCAAGAATCTGCATACAGATCGATAATTGAAACCCCTGAGGTGGGAAATCAAGTCAGTGGTTAATTTGCAAGCCTATTCTACACTGATTGTCATAAATTTGTCTTGTAACTGAGATTGTTACCTAGCGAAAACTAGGTAATTTAAAAATTAAAAATACTGGTTACCCTATGTGGTCTTTGATAAATCCAATATATTTAACAATTTTTGAGCAACAAAAGCTTTTCCAAAATTAAAGATGCTGCATTATTTGATTTCATATCTGGGACCTGCTAAATATAAATATATCTGGGAGGTCTTAAAGCTTGGCCATTCGTCTCTGACTGCAGGCCTTAAAGTCTGCATGTCCTTCTGTTTAGTTCATTAATCTTGGCCGAATCACATGGCCATATCGTCTGTATATCATTGAAACTTAGGAAGCTAATTTCAGCTTTTCTTGCAAACAAATTTAACTGTTTACCTTGTAAAGACCTGTAAACCTGGGTGGTGTAACTGCCGGTGTGATACAGAACTTTGTTTTCCAAAGTGCTTGAAGTCAAAGTGTCTATCTTTACATACTCACCAGAAAATGTAAACAATAATAGATGTGTGTTCATCTGTTCATGCAGCTGATTTATACAAATCATCAAATGCAAAATATGCCAAACTTTTAAAGTAAAGTTGATTGCACATTTATGCATACAATGACTGCACACATGCAATTTTTGGGATACAGTTGAAGCAGTTTCAAAACTCTTCCTGACCTTTCGGAAATTACAGTTTACACAGAGTAATAAAATTTTTGTCCATGTCTGTGTTTATTTGTAATCCTTCCAGGATTTCGCCTACTATCTCCCATGTTAATTCGTAAAAACACATTTGGCATCATTTTCATGATTTTCACAATTAAAATTCGCACAAAACATTAGCTAGAAAGCCTTTAGGGCGCTCTATTTGTTGAAACAAAATCTTCGAAAATGTTCAATGTTTTAGGTAAACACAATCGAGGGGAGATAACTGGAGGTGTGTGTAGTTTGGGCTTAACCCCGTACGAGTTACGTAACAAAACGTAAAACTATCGACACGTTATATATTTTGAATAAAGCAAAAATACACCCCTCAAAATACTGAAATACTTTAAATTTTTAGCACCGTGTCTGCGTTCAGAATATGCGTTGAACGCGTTCAGAATATGAGAATATTGCCATTTGACGGTGCATAGAACCCCCGAAAACAACCGAATAACCGAAAAAGACCGAATAAGACCGAAAAGGGGCCGAATGTGATAAAAAAATTGAATTTATACATAAATTATACATTGACATTTATTTTAAAAGTGGTATTTGGTAAAAAAAATAATGTTTTTCGGTTCACTTTTCGGTCTTTTTCGGTGTTTTCGGTTGTTTTCGGTCTTAGTCGGTGTTTTTTGGTCGTTTTCGGTGATTCTATTCACCCGCCATTTGACGTCATTGTGATTGTCTTACACATACGCAGTTTATTTGATCATATATATCGATAATATCAGTACGCCTTTGTTGCTTTCATTGAGTAAGCGTTTTATTGATTATTCTTTAAAAGCAATCAATTTAAATGATCGTTAACAACTGATTTTCTATGATTGCTTTTGGAACTCTTTTCTGACGTCTACCGGAAGCTGTACTTCGACTTTTTCATTTGAGCGCACCTGCTGAAAGGTTTGTGATTTCGGATCTCCATTTTTTTATAGCCAACGGTAAACCGCTGGCTAAAAATCGCATCACATGTAAAATGAAATGTATCTGAATATCTTATTTAGTATGCATCTTAATGAAGTAAGGTCCTTAAAATTCAAAGGAATGTAAAACCGAACTTTAATATTTTCCTATCGTGTGGTACAAGGCACATGTAAAATCATAAAAACTGAAATATCGTCAGAAAATTACACAACGTCATATTTTTGTCGTGTTGTCCACAAGGTGAAACCTCCCATCATTTAATAAACGTGAAATATGTACACCAGGAAAATGGTGAGCATCGTTTTAAAGGTTTCAAACCATTACCATATTACACTTTCGTCGTTAAACACACATACAATATTAACTGTTCTTTGCTATTCGCCCATTTGCTCGTACTTCAGTATATTTAAACTCTACGGATAACGAACCACTAAAACGTGTGCATTCTGACAAAATGCCAATTGTCAAACGATTGACAAATAAGAATGACATAGAAGTATAATTTTTTAACAGCTGAAACCATTTGACGAGAATGGTGGTGTTTCAAATGTCAATAACAAAATAAATCAACGCAGAGGAATACTCTTATATTTTAAACGTGAAAATCATGCATGTAGATATGAGTATGGAAAACGTTTTAATGATTCAAGAATCCTTTATATGATTCAATAAAAGTGCAAATAAAAATCATTAGCTGCCAGAAATCTTAAATTAGTTTTGATCATACGATGTGGGAAATCATGGCAATTTCATTTAATGACATTTTAGAGATATATTGAAGTAAACAGATAACAGGCAGTTTTATTTAATTTAGTTTCTATTCACGGTTAAGCTATTAAACGTAATTAGATCATTGCAAAAAAGATGGACAATTTTGAAAAATAAGTATTTACGGATTTCAGTCATTTGCTAGAATTGACTGTTTATTAATAATATTTTCTGTTCCAATAAAATATAGACACCATATAGATAATATTTAGTGAATATATGTGTTCAACAAATACTCGGGGTTCCATTTGTTATCTGTTTAGTAAAATTATAAATATAATGCTGATAAATGCTGATACTCTTTTTAAGTCAAGGAGTGTACTTATTACGAAATTATGCATACAACTTTAATACAACGCAGCAATACCAGAATAATTATTTAAAATTAAATCAATTAAGGCATTTTCTTATTTAAAAATACCCTTCTTTTCCCCTATCAGTAACATGTTAATTACAAGAATGTTTAAATGTTAATCATGACCTATATACTTTTATACTCTACCATTTCTACAATCCCTTTACGTAAAAATATACTCAGTTATTCATTAGCATCTCTTTTCCGTTTGCAATCCTTCAAGTCCTGTAAAAATAAAGTCGACAGGTGATAAAAAGGTCGCTAATTATCGTGATATAGACTGATACAACACAATAAGTCCCTAATTCCCTAAGTGACGCTGCCTAAGCTAATATCATTAACGTAAGAGCCTGGTAAATTGCCTGTTGAACAAACACCAATAAATACATAACAGTACTAGAACTGTTCTCTAATTTAACTTTCCCAGGCAGATGTCAAGTATTGCTTATAAATGTATACAAATAGGTCGGGAATGAATCATATTGATCTTTCAATTACAATACATTTTTTAATACATATTACAAAATATTGCGTCAATTCAACCAATGTTTTTTAATCAATTTAATTTGGTAAATACATTTTCGAGCATATGTATTTGATTAATAGTATATTTGATACAATGCACTAAATGTATACGGAAAGCGAAGCATTGTTGTATTAAATGACTTTTAAATTAGTAAAAACTGTTGAAGAAAATTATAAATAACAATTGCAGTTTATATTTTTAAACGATATTTTCTGTGAAAATAATAGATTTCAACTTTCGATTTCCAGAAAAAAAATTAAAAAATAAAATTATCCCTTTATTTTGATTAATAATAATTTGTTTCAGTCGAAAACATTAAATCATAAAATCTCATCTTAGAATTTCAGCTTTTTCACGAAAGACACGGCTGTGAAAGTAAAACCACTACATTTCCCTTGAGGGTTTGATTTTCACTCTTATTGTGAAAACATCCTAGACACCTTGGTATTTAGTTGTACATGTGTATTCTTCCCGATGTCGTTTTGGCGTTAAATTTGAGAATTTTTATATAACTATGATAACTTTTCTCATGTTAGACAATCCTTTGGGTATACTAAATCAGTCATATATGCCCAAGGTTATAAAACTGAGCATGGAAACCAGTCTCAAATCTCAAGCATCTGATTGGCTGAAATGGCGACTGGTTTCCAATCTCAGTTTTATAACCTTCAGTCTTATTCTTGCTCTATCAACCAAATTCCCACGTACATTTGTATGTATATTTTATCTAATTTGAAGTTTAATGAGTTTCATAAGAAATGGAAAACCTATTTTCTTCCATTCTTTTATTTCATCTCTATTATTATTAACGACATGTGAGAAATACGATATGGATATACGGTTAATTGCATTTAAAGAAATATCTTTTGAACGATTTTATCATCGACGAAAAGATTTTCAGGAAGGGAAATACAGCGCCGTGAAGCAGGCTCTATTTAGTAACAGTTAAACTACTCTAATCAAACGAATTCAAGAAGCACGTGATTAGATTCAATAAGGAAATACATATTAAGAATCTTCCAATGAATCTATATTTTGATAATGAACAAATGTACGAAAAAACAACAAAATGATTGCCCAATCGCAGAAAACGACGTCATTCGTAAAATAGAGGGATATTTGAATGTGCTACCTGCTACATACAGAATGAACTTTGCACATTATAGTTTATCTTCTCATTATTAAATACTGAAACAGCTCTTTATTTGCAAAACATAGTTCAAAGTAATCGGCGTATTAGCAAAATCTGTTACAAAGGAACATTGCAGAATAGAACCACTAAATACTTATTATGTCCTTGCATAATCAGCAAATTAAAAATGCCTTATCATCATCAACAAACAAGCGTGAACTACTTTGTTGATTTGTAAAACAAGAAACCATAAATCATCAGAAATCTTGGTAAAATAATTTATAATTCTTTTGCTTCCAGATCAGCCATATATTCACACTCACTAAGAGAGACCCAAAACTCTCACAAGGATATTTACACTTACTCAAAAGGGTTAATATTTAAGAAAATAATTGTCACACAAGAGTTTGAAATTGAAGCAGGTCTCTACTCAGTGAATACAGTGAAATATTGGTGAAATCGAGGGCTGCATAAAATCATGAAAAACAAGTGTACAAATGTACGTGATTACAAATGTAGCTCTTTTAACACTTTTAAAGTTTGTTCCACGGAAACTGATTATATCTCATGAGAGACAAGCCGCTCAGTTTAGTCTAATTCATGGTCTCATTACCAAGCACATGCTAAAACGAAAGAAAAACTGTTTGCATAAGAACTGAAATTCATGGACAGTTTACCAAAATAACTCATACCTGAAATAAGTATATGCTTATCTACAATAAGTTGTGACAATTCCATAAATAATGTTAGGGTTTTCAAGAAATTCAAGAACAGCTTCCTGCCTGGTCTACTTTCGGTTTCAAGGGCAAATCATTCTGATGTATCGCAGACCAATAAAAGTAAATAAATATAGTGTCATGTGGCTGTATTTAAGTTTGGATGCTCAAGTTGTTTGAAAAAAATGCGTTATTTACATAGAACAGACAAACACAAAAAGGAAATACCGTTTGCACAAGAACTATCTAGAAAAGTGATACAGATATCGCGTAAACACTTAATGCCAGACATTTTTTAAGTGGTACATTCAAATGTTTTGAACTTCCAACATACTTAAGAACTTGTTACTTGTTTGAAATTATGCACATCAGTGCAGATTTGTCTGTATTGTTATATTAATAATTAATTCAGGTGCATGAATAAAAAAACAACTTATAACTGGCATACAGCCACACTGTTCTTTGTGCTTTGAGGAGTATATATAACAACTCTCGTATTTTATATGATAATAAATGTAAAAAAAGGGTCTTTTTTTCAATCTCATTCATAAGCGAAGCTCTTAAACAACATCTCATTTAAGGTCTTATTAACGCTGTTCATATGTTCACATCTTTTGATTATCAATGATCTATTATGATTATGCCTCAACGTATTATACTCTTCAAAAGAATAATAAGAACAATATGTTTGCATTAATTTGATGATTTTTATTCCATACACTTAGTGTTTACTTGTTTACCTTTTATTATCCTGATGTATTATTATGTTACAGTTTGCCAAAATCGTTTGTTCTCGTTCAACATGTTTACAGATAAAAGAGGCATCCAAATGATAAAATAATTGTTAGAACTGTGTCAGCACAATAAACACTGAAATACGTATATCACGATAGGAAAAGAACAAGAGGTTTGATCGTCTTATTGCGTCAATCCCAATTATCATTATGAGAATGAAATATACAAGAAATATATTTTTAATAAGGATAAATAGCTTTGACGGAAAAGATTTTCCGTTATATAAAATAATTAATAAGACGTAGTTTAGGTATAATTATTTCCTTCATCTTGATTTACGTGTAAAAAATCATAGAACTGGGAATCATTCATACAAATTGATGATCGTGTTATTAAAATAAAAGAAGTATCATTGCGTAATTAATTGTTTTATCGTCATAACTCAAATGATATATTTCCAACGATTACCTTTCGCAAACAGTTAATCGTTTAGACAATGCTGATATTGCTAAAAGATTGTACGAAGGCGTTTCATTTTACTCTTAATGTTTCGTTGATGCAAAAATTTGTTTGTACTTGTAAGTTTGTTGCTTATTTTTGTTTGAGTATTTTGTAAACTAATTTTCTTAACTTTACATTTGCTTTAATCTTTTATGAACTTTTTCAAAACCGTTTCAATAATGCTGCCATGTGTCATATTTTTCAAAGTCAATTAAACACACTATTTGTAATTAAAAGCGATATGCTGAAATTAGACAGTCAAAATATTCTAAAATAACACCATACCAGAAAGTAATCACATCTTTTTTTGTTTATTAAAAAAATGACAACTAAATTCACTACTGTAACACACACAAGACACAACAAAGATTAACAAGAATAATGAACCAACTGTCTTTTAATGGTCGAGTAAAAAATATTTACGACTGACTGTTTATACGAGATTCAAAGTGCACTAAACGTATTACTTCGAACGAACGTGTATTGCCCTTAATTGACTCATTTAATTTCAAAATGAACCCTAATTTAATCTCTTGAATGTTCAGTTTGATATATTGGACTAAAACTACTATGATTAAAATGTATTTAAGGAATGATTCTTATTTTGGCGCGCTTTATGGATTTGCCAGCTCTCGCGTGCACGTCCAATCTGCATGAACCGCACCAAAATAAAAATCATTACTTATATTTACATTTTATTCATTTTTTTCTTTAAATAAACTTAAGTATTATAAAATAAGTATTAAATGAAAAGGGGGAGTAATACGTGGGAGTTTTCAATAGTAACAGCCATGACGTTACTGACGTCATTACGGGTCATGCGGTTCATGCAAAATGAACCGAATTTTTTTTAAACGAAGAAATCAATAGGAATGTAAATTTTCCAATATATATGTTATATAATAAGACAAATTTGTTTAGCCGAAATTATTAATGATATTCAGAAAAAAAGCTGTTTATTTATTGACCTATTGACTCTCAGCATTTTTACAGTTTTGCACGTCCATAACGTTGTTCATTTAATTCTACATTAGTGACGTAGTGAATAAAATCAATGTTATTAACAAAGAAAGTAAAATTTAAAAAATATAAATAAAACTGTATTTGAATCCTAAAACGCAAAATCCAAATTGCCGAATTGCAGTTGTAAGCAGCTGCGAGAACAAGTGAAATGTGCTTAAATTACAGGAATACATTCAAGAAACAAGGTGAAGTAACGTAGCAAAAAAGGTAGGAATTAAAAACGTGTGTTATAATACAATCGATTTTCAAAGGCAAATAAAGTAATTGACAAAATGAGAACCCGAGTGGTTACCAACCGGGAATGGCGATGACAGAACAGTTTTCCGCTGCATTGGGGATTTACAGATTCAAACAGTGAGAATAGGCTCAATCAAACAAAGCCTGCAATATTTTGATATTTGTCGTGTTCGGTGGCTTTACAGGGTCCTTTTTTATCGACTGAACCGCTCAGGTATTAAAATGAACAATAAGGCCCCAAGGTTATAAAGCTGAGCATGGAAACCAGTCTCAAATCTCAAGCATCTGATTGGCTGAAATGGCGACCGGTCGCAATTTCAGCCAATCAGATCCTTGAGATTTGAGACTGTTTTCCAATCCCAGCTTTATAACCTTCAGCCAAGTACAAGTTGCCAAGATGAATTAACTCCATTCCACCCAAATATCCGACAATGCTGACTACAAGAGCACACAATCATACAAGACATATATACTATGGCTAGATCAAGCGTAGAAGCCTTACTGAGACCAGGCCTAGAGAACGGAAGCCTGTCTCAAATCTAAATGATCTGTATAGCTAATATTGAGACTTGTTAATCACATACTTGAGATTTTAGACTGGTTTCAAATCTCATTTTTTATAATCTTCAGCCCAAAGCTGAGAAAGAAACTGAAAAATATCAAAGCACTGGAAAACTTGCTTTCCGCCAACAAGACAAAGCAATCTACTATTTGCTGAACTAAATGTAAAATAAATTTTGTACATTTATGACTGAAATATCTTCTATTCATGGGACACATGCAGTTCATCAAAAAACGAACTCCGCGAGGTTTTCCATAAGTGATCCCCTTAAACCATTAAGCCTGGATTCACTTGGCTTTCAATATCTTAATTGAGCAGTAATGACTAAAACAGTAATCGTAACAACTGACTGTACAATTAGTTTTCAATAGTGCTTGATTTTTTTTCTATACTGAACAAAAATAAAAAGTATCCACTTTTTATGCTTGTATTCTCATTAACATAATTTCAGAAGCGCTTGGAATGGTATTTTATTAATTAATTTCATTTGAATTTAAGTTTAATTTCTCATGAACATAATTTTTCACAACAAGACCGGAGCAAATGCTTAATCGAATAACAGCTGATAAAGTATTAAAGCACTATATTTTTAATTTAAAGGGAGGTAATTGCAAATGGTTGGAATGTCTAGCGGTGTTTATCGAGGACCAGTTGTTTTATATATATAAAATTAATGTTTTGTGATTTTAATGACCACAAAAACTGGAGATATTGATTTTATTCTAATAAATGTGGATATTGTTTTTGAAACACTGACTTTTGCCTGAAACACCTATTATAACAAAAGGAAAGATAGGTAAACTAAGTTGTTACTGTACATTTTCAAGAACAGTTTATTTCTTTGCAATGATTACAGAAATGTAAATTTGTTCAAAGAAAGAATTTCAATTTTACGTCTTCTAATTTTACAAATTTACGGGTAGGAAAGTGGATACTTCTTATTTTTGCTGTATATTTTGTTTCTATTTAGTGGGATTATTTATATAATTATTATCTGTTTATAATAATTAATACTAGTCGAATTTTATGGCATACGTTGACTCTGTTAGCTGTTTAGACCATCTGTATTTTATCTGTAAAACAACAACAATAAAAACAACAGACATTTTATCGATCTTCTGAGAAACAAAGTATATTTTTACCAAGATGGTAAATTTTCGCTTTCAACAATTTAATGTAGATCGCAGTTAATACGTTAATGCACCACTGCTTTAAAATCGGAGACCTGTTACTCATAGGCCGGTGGCCAGGCAGGAACATGTTTGCTCCCCTCCCCCCACCCCCCCCCCCCCCCCCTGGGGAATTTTGTAGACATGATTTTTCTGAAAGCCTGTTATGTCCTGGATATTTTGCAGTTTGTTTGCACTCTGGCGAGTGGGGCATAAGGGTGTTACGGAGGTTTTAATATGTTACCCCTAAAATTTGTAGAAAAAATATATGGATTTTGAACCTTTAATTCTGCTCTATTCCAGCTAATAAAACTTATATTTTTATATAAGGATGATGTATTCTCTGTTGATTGATGTAGTATCCGTTTCAAAATTTTTGCACTTACGTAACATATTTATTGTATAACATACATAACCCTAAAAAGATGAAATTTAAGTCAGAAACTTACCTGTAGGATTTTTATTTGTAATCAAACTTAGGCAATAATACATCTTTTTGAAAGCTGCATTATCAAACAATCTAAAACAGTGTGTATTTCATAAAAATCACACTGGCAAATGTAATAATTTTACCATAATCTTATATGTTACCATATCGCTAATTCGAACATAATATTCATGTTTTGGGATAAACAAGCATAAAATATAGAGTTTAATTAAATTATTGAGCTTTATAAATGTAAATGTTCTTGAAACATGCATGACTTCAAATTTTCAACATACATAACATATGTTACTTATTAAAATAAGGCTTATTTCCTTGTTTTTATTTGTTTTTAATGGTGTTAGCTGATATCTATTTGAAGAAATTAATTATGTGTGATCTGTGCAATGTCCTGATGTTTGTTAGCCCTGTGTAGATTTCTAATTACATTGACAGTCGTTTTTTAACTAATATTACTGATTGAATGAAGTATTTTCTCTAAAACTGATATTTTTGTACAAAGAACTGAACACATTTACAAAACTGTATCACAACTATGCAATCATTTTAGATTAAACTATAAAATAATAATAGTAAGTAGTTTATAGTGTATAGTATGTTATGTTATGTTATGTTATGTGGTTAAAATGTTAAAGTATTTAAGCTTGTCCATTTTTAACCTTCAAATCTCCGTAACATACAATTCTGAAGTTACAATATTGACAAAGTACAATGCATTTATGAATTAAATGATTAGAGGGAAATTCTAAAAAAAAATAATTTTTAGAATTGGTTCCAATAAAGTAAAAAGACAAGAGATAAAAATATTGCTTTGAAAAGTGTTACAAACAAAACTAATTAAAATTAATTATATGTTACCTAATTATTTAATTAATGTTTTTATAAAGATGTCTTAGAATAAAGAAAACAAATTTCTTATGGATATAATTGTAACTTAAAACAGAAATTCCTCTTAAAATGTCTCCTTTACTAACTAAGTGCAGGCTGATGTGTGTTGGTTCTTAAAATATATTATTGTCGCAATTTATCATGAAAGAAGGTATGTAATTTATATCGCTATTGTGCAGTAACTTATATTGGTTAATACGTTCTTTTGGGTAACATATTTAAAAATGGTGATTTATGATATGGTATTTATTTTTATTATGATATAAAGCTAACTAATCTTTAAAACTCCCGAAGAGGTGTATTTAAACAAAAACAATTACACCAAAACTTCAAATTTATTGGCCATAGACATTAGTATATGATAAAACATAATACTAAAGTCACATATAACTAAAGTTATGGATATTATTAACAAAGTGACGGTTTAAGAAAGTTTACCTTTTAATCACAAAATATGTCTTTCAGAGTTTATTTCTTTATAATTTATTTTATTTATATATAATTTATTTGCTATCTTTGAGATGTTTTTATTTTTTGCAATTTTTCTCAGATATTAAGGTTTTTGGAATTTCCAAATATATGTATTTATTTACATACATTAAACAAGAAGTGTGCCTCTATATGACTTTATTACATTTAAATACTGCATTCTTATTTATATTAATAAATTAAACAAATAAAACAGAAATTACTTGCTAATGCAAGTAAGAAATGTTTCATACAACTTTTTAAACTAGGTTTTGATGTTAAGTAACATATCTTAATGACTATTTATAGGCCTATACCTTAGGTTGCAGATGTTTTATTGCATTAAAAATTTATAAAAATCATCTTCCTGGTGTAGAACAAAATAGGTTTATTTCAGAACTTTTATAATTGCCAATTATTTCTTCATAGCATAAAATTTTCTCAAAGGTCACATATTCAAACAGGCGTTACGGTTAAACACCCCACTCGCCAGAATGCAAACAAATTGCAAAATGCGAAGAATGGTATAGGCTTTCAGAAAAACATACCCTTCAAAATTTCCCCAGGGGGGGGTTCTATTGGCAGCTCAAGGTCTAATACATTTGTGGCCTGTTTTCCCATTTTCTTTTCTTTCGGTAACATATACCCAACCAAAAACGTTCTGCACACAAGTGTTCTTTTGCGTAAATTTTATAATGTAGCAAATAACTGGTATAAATACTTACATCAATATCAAGATCAATTATTTGCAGAATTCAAGACGAAAACGGAATAAAAATCGGTTGGTAAATAATCGAGAAATATCAGTTTGAGTGTGATAGGGGTCAACTGTCAAAAGTTGCAAAATTTGCTTAATCAAGGTAGAAGTGTAAAATCTATGCAGCCAACGTTGTATGTTGTATACTTGAAGCAATTATAAGAATGCACTGTGATGATGTCAGCAGGAAGTAATCGATAGTTGATACCAAGCCATTTCCAGAATAGCGCTGAAAGCTTCAGTTTTTATTAATTAAATTATCGCATTGTCGAACTCATTGACCAAAATGTATGTCATAACAGTTTAGTGATTACTCGAACAGTTTCAATTCTGTATTTATGAGTCTTAGCATCCTTTTAATTAAGTGTATAAAAACAACGGTAATGCAATCAACATCAATCCTATTTTAGCAAAACACATCTGCATTGTTTGTAACTGAAATTATTATAATTAATATCTTACGGTCAACAAGGAAGGTTTTCATTGTTAATTTGACCGTCATGGCAAATGTCGGACCACATCGGCGACCAAGGTGTCTTTCTATAAGAAGATAGAACACGTACAGCTGTTCGGATAGTTGATCTACCAGGTATTCTTGTTCGCGAATGGAACATAATTCCACAAATGAAAATTCATTTGGTGAATTCCATGAGACGACGCTCGAAAGAATGCCGGATTCATAGTGATGGATTTACTCACTATTATATTAGTGATTTTTGCAACTTTTGTGTAGTAACCCCCGATGATTTTAAAAATGAATTACTTATAAAGTACTGATCGGATGTTATTTCTGACTTTTTAAGATTGTTAATCTTGAATTGCTGTTTAATTTGATATGTATCATTTTGTTGAATTTAGTGAAATGAAAAAGATATTTTATAAAATGTCCAAGTGTGCAGAACTTTTTTGCCGAGTATATTTCAATATAGCTTAACGGGCTTATGTCCCAATGTATGTCACTGTATTACATTTGTCCTGAATTCTCTTTTATCTTACTATATTTTACTTATAAGCACAAATTACTTGCTACTGCACGTAAGAAATGTTTCATACATCTTATTTTACTAGGTTATTATGTTAAGTAACATAACTTAATCACTATTTTAGACCAATACCTTAGGTTTCAGATGTTTTATTGCATTAGTAATGTAGATAAGAGCTTCCTGGTTTATTTTAGAACTTTTATAATTGTCAAATATTTCATTCTTGCACAAACTTTTTTCAAAGGTAACATATTCAAACAGGCGTTACGGAAAAACGCCCCGCTCGCCAGGGTGCAAACAATTTGCAAAATGCGTAGAATGGTATAGTCTTTCAGAAAAACAGGGGGTCTATTGGCAGCTCAAGGTCTATCAGCAATCATTTATATCATATAAGTTTACTTAAGTGGTATGTTAAAAAGACGAGATCACTAAATTCCAGATTCCTTATTGATTGATTTCTATAAGTCATAAAAAATGAAGGATGGTTTTTATTTTGACAATTATAACTTTTTAAGAGAATTCAACAATTATCGTAAAAAAACATCAAAGTGCAAAATAGGGTTTTATGAGAAATGTGAAGATGCGGTTTTAAAATGACTTTAACTAAATGAGTTTGTAAAGAGAATGTGTCTAAAACTTAATGACACCGGAAATCGATACTGTAACAGCAAAAAACTTAGATCATTCTGTGCCCAAGGTTATAAAACTGAGCATGGAAACCAGTCTCAAATCTCAAGCATCTGATTGGCTGAAATGGCGACCAGTCGCCATTTCAGCCAATCAGATGCTTGAGATTTGAGACTGGTTTCCATGCTCAGTTTTATAACCTTCAACCCTGATCTTGCTTCCTACTTCACTGTAGAATCTTTCTAATGTTACTAAAAGAAACACAGAGTTCATTGACCCTTTGACATTTGCTTTTAAAGATCACACTTAAAATGGTTGGTTTCTTTATGTTATATGTCAGTACTTAGCAACTAGACATGACACACACTTAGACTAAGTGTATAATCAAGTTTAATTAGCCGAGATAATTACGACGTTTTATGACTGATACTATATTAAACGATACTTAAATAACATTTATATCGTTTACGTTCAAATACACATATGGTGTCCTCTTATTTGCGGGAGAATATATATTGTCAGAAGTTTGGAGTGGCCCTCAAAAACAAGGTTAATACACATCTGAAAAAAATCGGGTAGAGTGTTGTTGCCATGTTTTATATTGTTACAGCTATAAAATTTAGTGATTTGGTGGATAAGTTTATAGCTTTATTTATATCAATCATGATTTGTCTAACAGCTGCAAAAACTATTTGTTGTCAGGACTGCATGCACTAGCACAGTATTGGTCGATGGCTGGTCAACAAACATAGTTTGGCAACGTTTTCATAGATAAATTGAATTGAATGTAAGGCCTGAGTAGAAACAAACTATAACATAAAAATATGCACATGAAATTTCAAATTAATCTAACATGCAAAAAGAAATTTAAAACTATGGGTCATTAAATGCATTTTGATTACAAAGTACTATATACAGACAAAGGTGACAAATCTTTAGAGCTCTCTGCTAATTGTTCTTACGACCTGCCCACTTTATAATATACGATAATTAAACTAGACTATGTATTTTTTAAAATAGTATTGTTTTGGCTAAAGGCTAAAGAAATGTTATTAAATTCTATATTTTCATCAAATTTCGTCCATGTATAACATAACCGTATGTTTTTATAATATGTTTGCTACCATTAACCTTTACAACACGAATCTGCTATATGATAATAACAAGCATTTGCATTAACATATTCCTTTGTTAAGCGTCCAGCGGTGCGATTCAACATAACCTTTATGTTTATGTCTTACTATAGCACTTTTGAAAACTTACAGGTAAAATGTAAAATGTAATACCATTCTCCTCCATAAACGTTAGTGCAGCAATGATATTATTGAACGCTTAAAGACCCATTGGAATAACATAATGGTCTTTAAACTCACATACAGGCGTTAAAGATGACTTGGTCAACTACATGTAATATCCGGGCGTTATACATGCATAAACCATTAGGACCTAAGATCATAAAACTCAAGCTTGAGACCAGCCTAAAATCTCTAGCATCCCATTGGTTGAAATGGGGACCAGTCTAAAATCTCTAGCATCCAATTGGTTGAAATGGGGACCAGTCTAAAATCTCTAGCATCCAATTGGTTGAAATGGGGACCAGTCTAAAATCTCTAGCATCCAATTGGTTGAAATGGGGACCAGTCTAAAATCTCTAGCATCCAATTGGTTGAAATGGGGACCAGTCTAAAATCTCTAGCATCCAATTGGTTGAAATGAGGACTTATTCAGTAGTGGTAAACGAGGTTTTTGTTTTGATTGTGGTGGTGGTGGTGGTGCTGGTGCTGGTGGTGCTGGTGCTGGTGATGCCGATGCTGGTGATGGTAGTGGTGAAAGAAACTTTGTCAATTGTTTTATGGTTCATCTTTTTGTTTAATGTTTCAATATCTCGTCTTAAACCTAAAACAAGTTTTCGTGACACACAATTCGCGTGTGGCGTGAGTCTGTTATTGGTTTAAGGGAGGCAGGATCTACCTATAGAATTTTCAGGTTTTTGGTTTCAAACATTAAACATAATAGTAGTATCTTCATTAAATCTAAAATATAATGATACAGCTTTTCTTTGCCACTGCCCATTATATGTTTGAAGAAGTTTATTTTGCTAGAAGTTCTCAAATATCGTTTTCACTCTTCACATCTTTTCAGCTTATATGGGATGAGACAGGGTGACAGCAGTGCCCAAGATCATAAAACTAAGTTTTGAGATCAGTCTAAAATCTCAAGGATCTGATTGGCTGAAATGGCGACTTGTCGCCATTTCAGCCAATCATATGATTGAGATTTGAGACTGATCTCCAGATTTAGTTTTATTATGCTGGGCACAGTTCCCCGGCAATTTTGCATTCTTTATAATTGAAATTGTAGAAGGTCTTAACATACTTAACAAAGGTATATACAGTGATGGTACACATGTTTGCTGTTTATTATACGCAGATGATATTTTAGTGTTGTCTGAACATGAGTGAGATGCTGAAACTGTTAGACTTTATGTTTGAGTGGTTTAGAAAATGGCGATTATACGTTACCTACACTAAATTTCAATTCATACATTTTAGACATAGAGACAAGCAGCATAGTTACTATGAGTTTAAAATAGGAAATCAAAATGATCCTTGTACGGATATATAGATATCTTGGAGTTTATTTGCATGAACATTTGGATTTTTTCTTGTACTGCAGAAATTTTATCACAGGCAGGTGGTAGAGCATTGGGAGCTGTAATTTCAAAGATTCAAAATCATAAACAATGTTGAGAATAAAACATATAGAAAACTATATAACTCATGTGTGGTTTCAGTTTCAGACTACTGCTCTTCAGTTTAGGAAATCACAATTTTCAATAAAATTGATATGATTCAAAATAGAGCGATAAGGTATTTTCTAGGTGTTCACAAATTCACACCAATTTTAGCGTTAAATGGGGATATGGGTTGGATTATTGCAAATCACAGACGTTGGGTAAACATGATTAAACATGATTAGATTATGGAACAGAAAAGTAAACATGAATAACTCAGGATTTACAAAAAAAATATTTGAATAAGATTATAGGTCTAATAGAAATACTTGGGCTCAGAAATAAAACAAATTCTATGTGAAGTAAATCTTTCGGCCTGTTATGACAGTGAAACTACGGTCGATCTCAAAGAGGTAGAAGACAGATTGCACTCACAATTTATAAACTGTCTCAAAGATGAGAACTTACATAAGTTTCAAATCAGCTTACAATACAGATAAATATCTTTCGGCAAATTTTACAAAGGTTGAGAGATCATATTTAATACAATTGCGTTGCGTTATTTTTCCTCTTAGAGTTGAAACTGTAAGATTTGTGGGTCTTAACCAAAATGATAGGATTTGGCAAATTTGCAATAATTATAGAGAAGTAGAAGATGAAACTCATTTCTTGTTGAACTGTTCCGTTTATCAGGATATGTGAGACAGTCTATTATACAGAGCAATTTCTTCTAATTAATTTTATCCAACGCTTTCAGATTCAGAAAAACTAGTTTACTTAATGAAAACATTTTATCCAAGTGTCAAACTTTATTGCTAGCGGAATAATTAGGAAAAAATCTATATTGTTCAATAAGCTATTTGCACTTTTACGAAATAACTTTAAGTACTATGTACATATTTTTTTTAAATTTTCAACTATATTCTAGAAATTTGATTTTGTTTCTTACTGTGTGATTTAAATATGTTAATATTGCATGCGTACTAATTAAAAAAGGCATACATTTGTTATAATTATAATTTGTAAATATTATACACAATGCCACTATAATAAAATTTCCTCACTCACTCACTCATTCACACACTTACTCACTCACTCACTCACTCACTTACTTACTTTTTGGAAGATCAGTCGCAAATCTTTATCATCTGATTGACGGAAATGGCGACCAGTCGCCAGTTCAGGAGTTGCGACCAGTCGCCATTTCAGCCAGTTGCTTGAGATTAGGGCTGAAGGTTATAAAGCTGAGATTGGAAACCAGTCTCAAATCTCAAGCATCTGATTGGCTGAAATGGCGACCAGTCGCCATTTCAGCCAATCAGATGCTTGAGATTTGAGACTGGTTTCCATGCTCAGTTTTATAACCTTGGGCATTGGACTGGTCTCCAGCTTTTGTTTTATGATATTAGTTCCAGTGAAGATTATCGCCAGACAATTTTCGTGTGGCTGAGTTCATTGTTTATTCGAAGGGAACAAGGCTATTGAAAATCTTGTGAAACGGATCTTTTTACAGTTTTGAAGATATTGATTTTTAAAATTTGAAGATAACATTGGCATCAAATAAAGAAACTTGTGACAAAACAGTATTGCGGGAACATTAATCATTTTCAGAGAGATAGCTCTAGTTGAGAGAAGTTTTATAACCTCTTCTTACTTTAAAATGTCTCAATAAAAACAGATTTATTACGCGGAAAATCCTTTTTATAAAACTGTCATGCAAAATGCAGTAAATCATTTGCAATGATATGGGTGGAACACATTAACAAGAAAACATTTAGAATTAATCACCTTTCTTCTCATTTACAGGAACAGTTTAGACGATTGCATCGTCCCCAAATCCAATATGAGAATCTAAGAAAAAATGAAAATAATGATATGTTAGTTTTCTTAAAGATTTTTGTTTCGTCGTTTGCAATTTCCTTTTGAAAGTTGATGGTTCACCTTGCCTGACATTAGGTTATTTTCTCTCTCCATAAACAAACTAAAAACAATACTATTAATTAAATCATTAAGAGTCTAGGGGAAACTAAATAGTCTATTTACAATCAAGAAAACTGGGTAAAACGCTAACTAGACCAAAACAAATCCATCAAATATCTTACAAACAGGATTAAATTTGCATTTAGATCTGGTTGTCTTATTGTCTATGCTATACCCTTCGAATTCATTCTCCTCTGAATTGATTTGGCTTTCAAAGATGAAAACAAAAATGCAGACCAAAATGAACCTATATTGATAATAATATTGGTAGGTCTTGTTATTTTAAATAACAATGCAATTACACTTTACATTTTTACCCGAGATCTGCAAAATATCCTTATGATTTCAGAATTTGCCAAGTATGCAAAAAAATCAGCCATTTTACACATAAAAACTTTAACGTCAAAATTTTAATTTTTAATATCTGAAATGAAAAAGTTTCGCTATCCTCACTTGTAATAAACACCGTAATTAAGAAATACACAATACTTATAAATATGTCTTAACATATTTCAAATATATTTTAGTTAGAAATTAAAAAAAATAAATTCAACGTTTTTAAACAAAACCGTTTATTAAGTATTACTTATATTTTAAGCTGTAAAGTCTATGCAAGTAGGAATCGTAACACAGTGATAAAGATTATATGTGTAGTCAGAAAAAAACGCTTAAAATTAAATTTGTAACATTGGGTTTCTCTGCTTGATCAGGAATCTTAAAAAAGTCAGAATAGGCATTTAAACATGTGCATAGCAAAAGATTTCTCACAAGAAAATTAATTTTATATATACATGTATTATATTCATGCTCAGATCAAATAAGGATGATTTTAATGTCGTTCGTCCCATATTCAACAGTAACAGCGCAATATGTATTTCTATATCAATCACTACATTGCGTTTGATATAAAAAAATTCGAGTGTCTAGTTTGAGCACGGTTGTGGGCATTTCTGTTAACTAAATATAATAAGTCTGAGTAAAAAACACTCAAGTTAAAGACTAACAGTACAATTCTTGTTGATGTATTTATAGGTGATACTATATGATTTTCAGGACGGCTGATATACAAATGAAAAATACGTTTATCTATATGTATATGTGTTCATGTTCTACACAGACAGAGAGTCATCCAATCAGCGATTTCGCTTAAAATCTCAGGCCCTGGAGAACAAGGAAGTATTGAAACCTGTAATTGACAACGTGCATGCCAATTCACTATTTTTCTTGGATTTATCGATGAAATGAGACAAAACTATAAAACTCTTCTTCCTCGATCGTAAAAACAACTGATGAGATAGTTTGTTGTGTTGTTGTTTTTTTTTTTGCATTTTCTTGCGAACATTAAATTGTTCTTAATGGTAACAGCCAGTTTGTTTTTTATTATTGTTTTCCATCCATATATGCGACAGTAACATGATATTGATGCCACTAGTATTGAATCAACGAGATAATATTGTTTGAACAACTCACCAACCTGGACAATGGTTTAACCCTCGCATTTTGGTCAAAATAACCTAACAAATCAGAAAGCAAACAGTACAGATCCTGATCAGATGGCACGGATGTGCCAGCTGATCTGGATCTACACTGTTTCGCTCTCTCAGCAATAAAGATATGTTTATGGATGAAAAAGTTAAACACCTTTCTGTAAAATTAAGTTAACTCTCTGATGGTCGATTGTACAATACGATTAACCTAAGCTTTGAGAACAGACTCAAAACTCTAGGTTTTTGACTGGTCCGTTTGGATACTGGTCTCAACTTCAACAAATCAGATGATTGATATTCGAAACTGATCTCCAATCTTGGGCAATCAATCTTGGGAATATATGGGTGAAATGTTCCAAAATAGGTGGCATAATAACAATATCAATTTAATTGTACGTAATCTAAGAACTTATTTCTGTATTCTGTACATGAAATATTAAAAAAGGTGAAATATGCATATCAGTAATCGCCACATTCAGAAAAAAACAGCCTCCCCTCACAGTCAAGAAGAAGTTATAATTCATTTTAACTAATATTACTGATTAAATGCAGTATTTTCTCTAAAACTGATAATTTTGTATAAATAACTGAACACATTTACAAAACTGTATCACAACTATGCAATCATTTTAGATTAAACTATAAAATAATAATAGCAAGAAGTTTATAGTGTATACTATGTTATATTATGTTATGTGGTTAAAATGTTAAAGTGTTTAAGCTTGTCCATTTTTAACCTTCAAATCTCCGTAACATACAATTCTAAAGTTACAATATTGACAAAGTACAATACATTTATGAATTAAATGATTAGAGGGAAACTCTAAAAAAATAATTTTTAGAATTGGTTCCAAAAAAGTAAAAGGACAAGAGATAAAAATATTGCTTTGAAAAGTGTTACAAACAAACTAATTAAAATAAATTATATGTTACCTAATTTTTTAATTAATGTTTTTTTAGAAAGATGACTTAGAATAAAGAAAATAAATTTCTAAACCGTGTTATAGTTTGTATCTAGATTACCGTAGAGTTATTCATAATGTGAATATGAACTTTCTTTAAACTATATTTACTAAAAACAAAGTTGAAAGCACCAGTTCTGGTCTTTTAGAGCAATAATAACTGACATTACTGTTAAATAAAACATGTAAAATAAGAAAAATAAATTGTCCTAAATGAAAAATTATTTTTTCCATTGTTCAAAGAAAGCTTATTTGTTAAGAATTCCTTAAGATCTTTATAGAATGTTATTTTTCTTAAAGACAAATAATTGTTAAAGAGAAACATCCTAATTTGAAAGACCATCTGTGTAATGCAGGTGATGGTAAGCTAATAGAAAAGTTAACTTTGACTTATGTAAAATATTTTTTTTTTGGGTAAAAATTCTTTTACTGTATTATAGAATGCTCATGATGTTTCAATGTTTTACAAATTCTACACTGAACCTTAGTATTTTAGATGAATAAAACTACTTTTAAAAACATTTCTAACATCAGATAATTTAATCAGCTAATTTGTGTAAAATTCAAATTAAGTAGCTTTTAAATTTTAAATATATAAAACATATTTATCAAAATGTTAACTAATTGTTTGCAGTTTCTTGATTTTCTTTTCTTATTATTTTTGCTGACTATTAAAGAGAAAATTGGTAACATTTTATAGGATGACAAAAGACATAAATAGAAAAATAAAATGATAAAAATTGTTAATTTTGTTTATTCTTTCTTTTCTACATTTTGTTAGAACAAATTAATGTTATCTGTCTCAATCGAGAGTATCTGGACTTAGCTTTAGACTGGATGCAACAGCCCATAATTAGTGCAAACGTAAGCCGTACTACAATGTTGTCACTGAGCGATATTGATAGGTTTATTGTTAATTTAAAAAGATTTAAAAGGACGAATTTGAACCATCTACACCATACACATTAATTTCAAGAAATATTGAGCAGTACACAGATCATTAACCTCTAAAGTTTAACAATATTTAAATTAAAAATACATAAATGTTTAATATCACCAGCATCAATACCTTAATTTCCTTTTGTAACATAATTCTTAATATATAGTTCCTATTTTAATACACCATACATAAAGTGCAGGAAGGTTGGTAACTAAAATACGTTCTTTTGGGTAACATATTTTAAAATGGTGATTTATAATATGGTATTTATTTTTATTGTGATATAAAGCTAACTTATCGTTAAAACACATGAAGAGGTGTATTTAAACCAAAACAATTACACCAAAACTTCAAATTTTTTAACCATAGGCATAAGTATATGATATAACATAATACTAAAAAGGTGAAATATGCATATCAGGAATCGCCACATTCAGAAAAAACAGCCTCCCCACACAGTCAAGAAGAAGAGAGGGGGAGAGAGCATGGTTAATAAAATGATCAGTTTCAAAAGAGACACCACTTACAATTAACAAAAATGAGAACCCGAGGGGTTACCGCTTTGGAACGGTCAGTGGCAAATAAAATTACCACTGGGGGTTTAAACCAGGTTCTAGGGTGGACCAACCTCACACTTGCCCCAACAGGTTCTCATATCACAAAACAAATACAAGTTGTCTTGGTGAAACAACTCCAACCTTCTTATCGGTTCAACAATGTTGCATGCAAAAGCACACAAACATATAAAACATAAGAATCTAATAGCATTGCAAAGCCAAAGGGCGGGTACTCAATGATCGTACCGAGACCAGAGCTCCTGGAGTAAAATCAGCAAGAACACGATGACAGGGATAAAAGAAACAGAAGTTAGGACAATGTCTGAGTTCAGACAAAGCTTTTGCCAGACACTAGTAAATTGAATTTCCGTCAAAATAAGTCATAATTGCAAATACCATAGGGTTATAAATGTAGGTTTTTCTGAAGCAGACTGGTTTCGCCTCGTGTAGGAGTTGGGTTACACATTCTCGAACAACAGTTTCAATAATTCTCCGGCGTTTTGGATAGATTGACATACACTGTTTAACCTGGGCTGGAGGTTATAAAACTGAGCATGGAAACCAGTCTCAAATCTCAAGCATCTGATTGGCTGAAATGGCGACTGGTCACCATTTCAGCCAATTAGATGCTTGAGATTTGAGACTGGTTTCTATGCTCAGTTTTATAACCTTGGGCACTGCTATTACTGTCTTCAAAGTTTGAAATAATGATTCAGACCAGTTAGACATAACATAATCAAATGAAACCTAACGTATCCATGCGTACGTATGACGTCTGGATATATATGACTCTCTTCTCACACATCGAAATCTAGATTATACTATGTAAAATCATATTAATAAATTAATATTAAACTTATTTTACTTTTCGATTTTTTTGAAATCCAGACACCTGAAGCTATAGTAACACATATGTTCGATTTCTTTTTATTGATGCACAGCCAGTTTAATGAAAAGGAATTCAATAGGTCTACTTATTTAAAAACAAAAAAAATGCTTTAAGTTAATGAAATACCGTTTAATCATTTTTGTATTTTATCATTAGCTAAGGACTAGACGATTATAGATTTAATGGATAAATCAATAGTTTTATTTCCGCAATCATTTACAAAGTTCCCGTCACCTATACGTCATGATACAGATCACAATGCCATCGTACTAAAAGCACGATAAGAAAATTAAAAAATTAATTAAAAACCTCTAAGGTGAAAGTTTTAACGATAAAAGAAAGCACCACATCTTTCTTTACTCACTGCTTATACAGCAGATATATATATTACGTAATGCTTGAAGGTGTCCTTGTCACTAACATGATTTTAAAGAAATTACGTAATACCCTAGATTAATCATTTGATCTTAGGTTTTTTATCAGAATAGATTACAATGTACTTAAGATAATGAGAAGCGTTTGTTTTGGTGAAATAGTTGATGGGGTTCAGACAGAAATGTCTCTGTAATGAATCTTAGCAGTTTGAAAGATTTGCATAGCAAGAACTTTATACGATTGATTATGCTTAAGAACGACAAAAGTAAGAATAATCAGACACAAGTTCCATAATGAATTTTATAGTCTAAACCATAGAGAAATTTGCATAGAAGATACGAATACAAAACATAATACAAATGACAGAGTTGTTGTTGTTGCCCGATGTACAAGACATAAAACGAGTAGTAAAAAACCCGTATATTTCCTGGCACCATGTGTGGATGAAACCTGTGATATGCTTCGCTAAAGACAATTATGATTGGAAATCATAAAAGATACACTACTACTATGTGTAATTGTAATATTGTTTGTTTCAGTTTAAATAATGACCACTTTCTAATAATCATTATTCATGTAATAATTGTTTTAGTACGAAATTTAAAATTATCATGAGTAGCCATTCAGAAAAGCCCTCCCCCACACACAGACAATAAAGTGGAACAAAAAGAGCAAACAGTTGTAATATAAACATTTTTCAAAGACACTACATACAGCTAAAAAGCTTAAAATGAGAACCAGTGGTGTTACCGCTTTCGACCAGTCAGTGGCAAATCATTTTGCGACTAGGATAAACCCAGTTTATGGTTGCAAAAACCTCACACTTGTCCCGTCAGGTTATTAGTGACTAAACGCGTTCCGGCTACCTTTGAACCCTTACATAATCATTTAATTCTCGATTTAACCGCAAACAACATACAAAATAAAAATATCAAATGGCAATTGCAAGCGATATCAATTTAGAATGTATTCCATGACTTTATTGAAAAGAACATGGTCGAATTCCCTAGCAAACTTCATATACTCTTAAACTGCTGACATTGTCCTAAAATGTACGAGTCAAGAAGCATGCAGGTAGCTGC
Organism: Corbicula japonica; assembly: GCA_038501625.1. NCBI lineage: Eukaryota > Metazoa > Mollusca > Bivalvia > Venerida > Cyrenidae > Corbicula > Corbicula japonica. The sequence continues at coordinate 157,130 of JAZAYU010000080.1, forward strand.
AGGGTATCCAGTTGATTTTATGTTTAAAAAATAACAGACGGTTTTTATGTTCCAATTGTATAAAATGACAATACGACCTAGCCGAAAATGAAAATAGTTTGCACTCTTTTTCCAGCAAAAATGGACGCTAAAAATCTTTATTTTGATTGTGGCCTCAAGCAATATCATGCACTACTACAACAGAACGGAACATTTTTTATTCAAACAAAGTATGCTTTTCATGTGATCAACGAATTTTACAAACTTGGGACATTATCGTCGGGGTTTCTTTCTCTAGTATGTTACGAATGCTAATAATTTTTAATTTATAAGTTGCTAATAATGCATTTTTTAAACTAGCCTGATTGTTTATATGATGGGTGTGTTTGCATTTGATTAATTAACAAAAATATTGCAAAACTAGCTAAGTTGACCAAAACAATGTCTGGTACTTTTTATTATGCTGGTAAATGGCTATACACTTAACAACTTTTCTAAGTATACACCTGCGTACTGGGGCATTACTGGCTTGATAAGTGAACAATTGATCTAAATCTTTCAATAAAACATGCAAAAATCTCTAACTGATTTATTAGTAACATATTTTTCAAAATGACAGACAACTGACTGCTCACAATCATTTAGAGTAGTGGCACCCACATAATACAAATTCACAAAATCAGTTAATATGCGTATTACCACCTTCAGCGGTAACCGGTTAAATCGCGAAAATATTGTTGAAGCGGATTTTTTTTATTGTGGTGGATCATTTTTAATGCTGTGGGTTGGTATTTTAATGCACAAGTGGACTGCAGCGGTTTTAATCCAAGGGAGCTTAAATTTTGAAGAATATCAGCGACAAGTCCTTGTTCCGACAGTCCTTCTGTGTCTTTAAGCACATAGGTGCATGCAGTAAATGCATGATGGTGCACCGTGTCATCGTTAGGTGAATACCAGACCTTTTCTTGGGATGAACACCGAAGAATATATGCATGGTGTGCTAAAATTCCGGATCTTAATCCAAAAGAAAAACTGTGGTCTGATCTTGGCAAAGAGTACGAAACGGGAGGGACCAACCATGCAATCTTCGCCAACTTGGAATTGCGCTTCTTCAGGTTTTGGCTAAAGATTCCCCATTCAGAACTGTATAATCTCAATCAGATTAATTTGTCTTGCAGTTATACGCGCTGTTGGTGGTCATACTCATTAGTCACTGATGTGAATTTGTATTCTGTGGGTGCCAGTACTCATAATGATTGTGAGCAGTCAGTTGTCTGTCATTTTGAAAAATATTTTACTTATAAATCAGTTAGAGAATTTTGCATGTTTTATTGAAAGTTTTAGAGCAATTATTCACTTATCAAGCCAGTTATGCCTCAGTACGCAGGTGTATACTTAGAAAAGTTGTTAAGTGTATATTAATCGTGGAAATTCACGAAAATTGTCTTTTGCAGTTTTCTTTTGAAAGTTGATGGTTCGCTTTGCCTGACATTATGTTATTTCCCCCCCCCCCACCCCCATAAATAAACTGCAACAACATTATTAATTAAACCATTAAAAGTCTAGGGAGTAACTAAATGGTCTATTGACAATGAAGATGCCTGGGTAAAGTACTAACTAGACGAACACAAATCCATCAAATATCTTACAAAGATAATTAAATTTGCATTTAGATCAGTTTGTCTTATCGCCTATATTATACCCTTCCAATTACTCTCCTCTGAATTGGATTTGGTTTTCAAAGATACGAGTAAATACAAAAATGCAGACCAAAATGGACCTATATTCATAATAATATTGGTATGTCTTGTTTGTTAAATAACAAAGAGTATTACACGAGATCCGAAAAATATCCTGATGATTTCAGAGTGTGCCAATTGTGCAAAAAGATCAGCCATTTTTAACACATAAGAATCTTTACGTCAAAGTTTTATTTTGTTAATATCTGAAATGAAAACAGTATTGCTAGTGTCACGTTTAATAAACACTGAAATTAAGAAATACACTTTACAATATTTATAAATATATCTTAAAATATTTCAAATATGTTTTCGATAGAAATTTAAATAATAAATTCAACGTTGTTAAACAAAAACGTTCTACTTTATATTTTAAGCTGTAATAGTCTATGCAAGTAGTAATCGTTACACAGTGATAAAGATTATGGGTAGTCTGACAAAATCGCTGAGAATTAATTTATTTGTATCATTGGGTTTCTGTGCATGATCAGGAATCTTAGGTCAGAATAGGCATTTATAGTAATTGCAAATCGATTTCTCACAACAAAACTAACTTTATATATATTATACTCATGCTCAGATCATATTGGAAATTTTAAATAAGTAGATTTGATTTTAATGTTTTTCGTCCCATATTCGACAGTAACAGCGCAATATGTATTTTTTTATCAATAACTATCAAAAGATTCGAGTGTTCGGTTTGAGCAGGGTTCTGGGCATTTCTATAAAATAAATATAAAAGATCTTAGTAAAACCTACACTACTTAAAGAATAACAGTAGAATGCTTGTTGATGTATTTATATGTGATACTTTATGATTTTTTCAGGACGGCTGATCTACAAATATGGTTGATCAATATTTGTTTTAATGTTCTACACAGACAGAGAGCCATCGGTATCAGCGATTTAATTTTGAAATCTCAGGCATTGCAGAACAAGGAAGTCTTGAAACCTGTAATTGACACAGTGCATGCCAATGCACTATTTCTCTTGAATTTATCAATCAAATGCGACAAAACTTTAAAACTCTTCTTCCTCGATCGTAAAAACAACTGATTAGATAGTGTTTGTTTTTTTTGCATTTTCTTGAGAACATTAAATTGTTCTCAATGGTGAAAGCCAGGTTTAAAAAAATGTTTTCCACCTCATATGCGACAGTAACATTATATTAACTTCAACGAGGTAATATTGTTAAAACAACTCGCCAACATGAACAATAGTTAAAACACCTTAAGAGGTCTGTAAAAATTAAGCTCTGGTGATAATCGTACAATACAATAAACCTGAGTTTTGAGACCAGACTCAAATATCTAGGTTTTGACAGGTCCGTATGGACACTGGTCTCAACTTCAACCAATCAGATGATTGATATTTAAGACTGATTTATACTTTGACTAAATCTGGAGACCAGTCTCAAATCTCAAGTATCTGTTCGGCTGACTTGGCGACTGGAAAGAGGTGACATAATAACAATATCACTTTAATTATACGTAACTTAGAACTTATTTCTGTATTCTGTACACATAATATTAAAGTAGTTAGTGCAATGTCTGAGTTCAAACAAAGCATTTGCCAGACACAAGTAAATTGAATTTCCCTCAAAATAAGACATTGCATAATTGCCAATACCATAGGGTTATAAATTTAGTCTTTTCTGAAGCAGACTGCATTCGTAGGAGTTGAGTTAAACATCCTCTAACAACAGTTTCATTAATTCTCCGGCGTTTGGGATACATTGACATATTGACACTGAGTAACCTGCTATAACTGTCTTAAGTTTAAAATAATGATTGTTTAAGTCAGTCAGGCCGGTTAAACATAAAATAATCAAATGATTACGTCACCATGCGTACGTATTACGTCTGTAAATATGATTCCCTTCTCACACATCGAAATCTAGATCATTTTATGTAAAATCGTATTAATAAATTAATTTAAAACACTTTTTGACGATGCGAAAACCAGACACATAATGCTGTAGTAACACATATGGTCGATTTCTTTCTCATGATGTACAGCCGGTTTAATGAAAAAGAATTCATTAGGTTAAATAATTTAAAAACAAAAAAACAACATTCTAGTCCAAATACCACACTAACAAACTATTGACTATATAGCATGCCACTACCAGACGTAAACAAACCGTTCGTAGTAAGCACGCCCAGTTGTGATGTACGGTCCATTTGTTGTTGTTCTGAACTTTAATCGAACTAAAATCTCGAATGTTGTTATGGTTTGAACTCTGATTAAAATGATTGAGGATCTCTTTAAGGACGTAATCACGCAAGTGTTTTAATTGTATTTCCTTTATATAGAACAATTTAATTTTAAACTTTAGACTTTAAATAGGCGAAAATCACAGGACTTGTGAATTAAAAGTGAAATATGCATATCAGGAATTTGAGTCAGTCGTTTTCTATGAAATGAAAAAAAAACGACTGTAGTAAACCAAACCTATAGGTCTCCGATTGGCTGTTAAATGACGTCAGACTTGTCTGTATGTACTAGTATTTAATTTTTTCTCTCCAGCTTATATCAACTAGGCTGATCAAAATAATTCATAATATAACATGACGTGGATAAAGAGTAAGTAAATCACTGTTGGTGATAAACAAAAAAGATTTTCAGTTTATACTATATTAAACCAAAGCAACTAGAATGTTTAAAGATTGCACCGAACGAAAGGATATAGCAAATCTCTCATTCACGTAATTGTGTTCATTTGTGCAAAACGAAGGTTTAACAAATTTCTGTATAATAGGCCTTCCAAACATGTAACTATGTCAATATATCGGTCACCAGGTTAAGTGGTATTAAATTGCTATCATCAACTCTATTGCAATAATCATAAACATGCATCTTTTTATATGATTTCCGTAGTATTTTTTAATCTAAAAATAACTGGTGTTGTTAATCTTAAACAGCATGTACTTCATCTGTAAATGTGGGGAACACCGCATAGATTCTCTGGCGACTATAACCACCTGACATAATTGGTTTTCTACTGTCGCTTTTCTACTGAAGTATGCACATGTTCAGTTAAACAGTCAAATCAGGAATCGTCACAATCAGAAAACAAAGCCTCCACACGCAGTCAAAAGTAGAGAGGAAAAGAGCGCATGTGTTTATAAGAATTTTCAAATAATACACCACAACAATTAACGTAAAGAGAACCTTTTAAATTACAGCTTTTGAACGGCCGGTGGAAAAAAGTAAAAATATGCATATCAGGAATGGCCACATCCAGTAGACACCCCCTAATACAACAATTAACTAGAGAAGAGAATAGAGCATGTTTATACAATGATTTTTTTTTAAAAGATGCCACAAACAATTAACGAATATGAGAAAATGAGAACTCAATGGGTTACCGCTTTGGAATGGTCAGTGGCAACACACTTGCCTCTGGGTGTTTGAATCAACCAGGTTTTAGGGAGCGCCGACCTCACACATATCACACAAGATTCTCGTATGAACAAAGTGAAATAATTGCATATCAGGAATGGTCACATCCAGTGGACACCTCCTGATACAACAATTAAGTATAGAGGAGTATAGAGCATGGTTATACTATGATTAATTTTAATAAAAGACGCCACAAACAATTAACGAAAATGAGAACACGATGGATTACCGCTTTGAAATGGCCAGCGGCAACATACTTGCCACTGGGTGTTTACACCAGGTTCTAGGGTATAAGAATGAAGTAGCTACTTGAAGACAGGTGAGTCTGACCTACTGTTCTGCTTAAAATAATAAACAGCCCATCAAATAGGCCGGTGGCCAGGAACATGTTTGCTCCTCCCTTAGGGAATTTCGTAGACATGACTTTTCTGAAAGCCTGTTATGTCCTGGATATTTTGCAGTTTGTTTGCACTCTGGCGAGTGGGGCATAAGGGTGTTACGGAGGTTTTAATATGTTACCCCTAAAATTTGTAGAAAAAATATATGGATTTGAACCTTTAATTCTGCTCTATTCCAGCTACGATTTAGTGAAACTTATATTTTTATATAAGGATGATGTATTATCTGTTGATTGATGTAGTTTTCATTTCAAAATTTTTGCACTATGCTAACATATTTAGTGTATAACTTACATAACCCTAAAAAGATGAAATTTAAGTCAGAAACTTACCTGTAGGATTTTTATTTGTAATCAAACTTAGGCAATAATACATGTTTTTGAAAGCTGCATGATCAAACAATATAAAACAGTGTGTTTTTTATAAAAATCACACTGGCAATTGTAATAATTTTACCATAATCTTATATGTTACCATATCGCTAATTCAAACATTATATTCATGTTTTGGGATAAACAATTATAAAATATAGACTTTAATCAAATTATTGAGCTTTATAAATGTAAGTGTTCTTGAAACTTGCATGACTTCAAATTTTCAACATACATAACATATGTTACTTATTAAAATAAGGCTTATTTCCTTGTTTTTATTTGTTTTAATGGTATTAGCAGATGTATATTTGAAGAAATTAATTATGTGTGCTCTGTGCAATGTCCTGATGTTTGTAAGACCTGTGTAGATTTGTAATTACATTGAAAGTCGTTTTTTTAACTAATATTACTGATTGAATGAAGTATTTTCTCTAAAACTGATAATGTTGTATAAATAACTGAACACATTTACAAAACTGTATCACAACTATGCAATCATTTTAGATTAAACTATAAAATAATAATAGCAAGAAGTTTATAGTGTATACTATGTTATGTTATGTTATGTTATGTGGTTAAAATGTTAAAGTGTTTAAGCTTGTCCATTTTTAACCTTCAAATCTCCGTAACATACAATTCTAAAGTTACAATATTGACAAAGTACAATGCATTTATGAATTAAATGATAAGAGGGAAATTCTAAAAAAATAATTTTTAGAATTGGTTCCAAAAAAGTCAAAAGACAAGAGATAAAAATATTGCTTTGAAAAGTGTTACAAACAAACTAATTAAAATTAATGATATGTTACCTAATTATTTAATTAATGTTTTTTTAGAAAGATGACTTAGAATAAAGAAAATAAATTTCTAAACCGTGTTATAGTTTGTATCTAGATTACCGTAGAGTCATTCATAATGTGAATATGAACTTTCTATAAACTATATTTACTAAAAACAAAGTTGAAAGCACCAGTTCTGGTCTTTTAGAGCAATAATAACTGACATTACTGTTAAATAAAACATGTAAAATAAGAAAAATAAATTGTCCTAAATGAAACATTATTTTTTCCATTGTTCAAAGAAAGCTTAAGAATTTGTTAAGAATTCCTTAAGATCTATATAGAATGTTATTTTTCTTAAAGACAAATAATTGTTAAAGAGAAAAACCCTAATTTGAAAGACTATCTGTATAATGCAGCTGATGGTAAGCTAATAGACAAGTTAACTTTGACTTATGTATAATATTTTTTTAGGTAAAAATTCTTTTACTGTATTATAGAATGCTCATGCTGTTTCAATGTTTTACAAATTCTACACTGAACCTTAGTATCTTAGATGAATAAAACTACTTTTAAAAACATTTCTAACATCAGATAATTTAATCAGCTAATTTGTGTAAAGTTCAAATTAAGTAGCTTTTAAATTTGTTGTACATCAACTTTAACATAATATAATAATATATAAAAATATTTATCAAAATGTTAACTAATTGTTGCAGTTTCTTGCTTTTCTTTTCTTATTATTTTTGCTGACTATTAAAGTGAAAATTGGTAACATTTTATAGGATGACAAAAGACATAAATAGAAAAATAAAATGATAAAAATTGTTAATTTTGTATTTTCTTTCTTTTCTACATTTTGTTAGAACAAATTAATGTTATCTGTCTCAATCGAGAGTATCTGGACTTACTTTTAGACTGGATGCAACAGCCCATAATTAGTGCAAACGTAAAGTGTACTACAATGTTGTCACTGAGCCATATTGATAGGTTTATTGTTAATTTAAAAAGATTTAAAAGGACGAACTTGAACCATCTACACCATACACATTAATTTCAAGAAATATTGAGCAGTACACAGAACATTTACCTCTAAAGTTTAACAATATTTAAATTAAAAATACATAAATGTTTTAATATCACCAGCATCAATACCTTAATTTGCTTTTGTAACATAATTCTTAATATATAGTTCCTATTTTAATACAAGAAAGTGCAGGAAGGTTGGTAACTAAAATACGTTCTTTTGGGTAACATATTTTAAAATGGTGATTTATGATATGGTATTTATTTTTATTGTGATATAAAGCTAACTTATCGTTAAAACACATGAAGAGGTGTATTTAAACAAAACCAATTACACCAAAACTTCAATTTTTTTAACCATAGACATAAGTATATGATATAACATAATACTAAAGTCACATATAACTTAAGTTATGGATATTATTAACAAAGTGTTTAACACAGTTTACCTTTTAATCACACAATATGTCTTTCAGAGTTTATTTCTTTATAATTTATTTTATTTATAGATAATTAATTTGCTATCTTTGAGATGTTTTTTTATGCATTTTTTCCAGATATTTTGGTTTTTGGAATTTCCAAATATATGTTTTTATTTACATACATTAAACAAGAAGTGTGTCTCAATGTGACTTTATTACATTTAAATTCTGCATACTAATTTATATTAATAAATTAAACAAATAAAACAGAAATTACTTGCTTATGCAAGTAAGAAATGTTTCATACAACTTTTTAAACTAGGTTTTGATGTTAAGTAACATATCTTAATGACTATTTATAGTCCTATACCTTAGGTTGCAGATGTTTTATTGCATAAAAAATACATTAAACAAGAAGTGTGTCTCAATGTGACTTTATTACATTTAAATTCTGCATACTAATTTATATTAATAAATTAAACAAATAAAACAGAAATTACTTGCTTATGCAAGTAAGAAATGTTTCATACAACTTTTTAAACTAGGTTTTGATGTTAAGTAACATATCTTAATGACTATTTATAGTCCTATACCTTAGGTTGCAGATGTTTTATTGCATTAAAAATTTAAAAAAAACCATCTTCCTGGTGTAGAAAAAAAAGGTTTATTTCAGAACTTTTATAATTGCCAATTATTTCTTCAAAGCATAAAATTTTATCAAACGTCATATATTCAAACAGGCGTTACGGTAAAACGCCCCACTCGCCAGAAAGCAAACAAATTGCAAAATGCGAAGGATGGGATAGGCTTTCAGAAAAACATACTCTTCACAATTTCCCCAGGTGCGAGGGGTCTATTGGAAGCTCAAGGTCTAATACAATTATGGCCTGTTTTCCCACGTTCTTTTCTTTCGGTAACATATTTCAATATAGCGTTACGGGCTTATGTCCCAATGTATATCACTGTATTACATTTGTCCTGAATTCTCATTTATCTTACTATATTTTACTTATAAGCACAAATTACTTGCTACTGCAAGTAAGAAATGTTTCATACATCTTATTTTACTAGGTTTTTATGTTTGGTAACATAACTTAATCACTATTTTAGACCCATAATTTAGGTTACAGATGTTTTATTGCATAAGTAATGTAGATAAGAGCTTCCTGGGGTAGAAAAAATAGGTTTATTTTAGAACTTTTATAATTGTCAAATATTTCATTCTTACACAAACTTTTTTTTCAAAGGTAACATATTCAAACAGGCGTTACGGAAAAACGCCCCACTCGCCAGAGTGCAAACAAATTGCAAAATGCGTAGAACGGTATAGGCTTTCAGAAAAACATACCCTTCAAAATTCCCCAAGGGGGGGTCTATTGGCAGCTCAAGGTCTAAAAGAAGGCCCCATCTCGCATTTTTAAGAATGATATTAACTTTTGCTGTACATGTACGTGTAATATGTTTTCAAAGCGTGCTAGGCAAGCACAATTATTGCTATATTAATTATTATTGTTAATGTTTAAAAAAAGCATTCATTTAAGAAAGCAAAGATCATTCATGTTATCAGGCAACCCTCCATGCATCATTGAGAACTGCAATTTAATACATAAGTCTTTGTGCAGATAGACTTTAAATTTCATATTACGTAATAAAAATTCAGGAAATAACACTCGACGAAACAGTGCGGTACCAGCATGTCACTGCAGATACCGACTTTTAGTGTTACTTTTGTGAATGGTTACATGTAAACAAATTTAAAGTTCTAGACACTAAAAACGCAGGATAGACACTTGACAAATGTACTTAAAACGTAAAGTATATTCTATTATGTGTTGGAAAATAATTGTCTTTCTTTCCACATAAATTTCTAAATCATGTAAATTACGAGTTTTCTTACTGCACTGTCTGGACTGTTTTTTGCACCACCGTATATCATGCGATCGTTCGTACACATTTTTATCTCGGTCACGTCATGTTTTTTGAAAATCACTTGTTTAACAAACAAAATACACCAGGTTGGCAACCTTGGATCATTTACTTAACTGATATTTACGGTTAAACAAGAATTATGTGTGGAAAATGCTGCTACTTTCGTTTTTACTTATATGGTGCGTTTGATTGAATGAATAACATGTTCTCGACCAAAATAGAAAATGGTGGCCTCATTTGCATAATTTATTCATAAGCTCAGGAGAAAAGAAGTTTGTTAGTGTACCATTTAATCTAAATTTGTATTTCTATTTTTCACCAAACAACAAAGATTACTATGCCATAGTACACTAAGAAAATTAAAAAGTTAATTAAAAAGCTCTTAGATGAAAGTTGAACAATAACAGAAAGCATCACATCTTTCTTTACTCACTGCTTATGCAGATAAACGTGGTGCTTGCAAGTGCCCTTGTCACTAACATGATTTTTAAGAAATTACGTAATACCCTAGATTAATCATTTGATATTTATCAGAGTAGATTTACCATGTACGTAAGATAATGAGACGCGTTTGTTTTTGTAACATAATTGATGGAGTTCAGACAGAAATGCCTCTGAAATGAATCTTAGCAGTTTGACAGATTTGCATAGCAAGAACTTTATACGATTGATAATGCTTAGGAACGACAAACTTAAGAACAATCATCAGACACAAGTTCCATAATGAATTTTATAGTCTAAACCATTGGGAAGTTTGTCTGGAAGATACGAATACAAAACATAATGCAAACGACAGATTCGTTGTTGTTGTTGTCCGCTGTACAAGACATAAAATGATTCGTAAAAATCCCCTATATTTTCTGGCACTATCTGTGAAATCTGTCATTTGCTTCGCTAAAGACAATTTTGATTGGAAATCTTAAAACATACACTAATACTAGGTGTAATTATAATATTGTTTGTATCAGTTGCAATATTGACAACTTTCTAGTAATCAGTTGTTATAGTTATTGAAGTACGAAATTTAACATATAAATTAGGCAGTTCATGAGTAACCATTCTGAAAAGGCCTTCCCACACAAACAAACAACAAGTGAAAAAAAAGAAAACAGTTGTAATATTGTAAATCATTTATCAAGTGTCCAAGGTTATAAAACTGAGCATGGAAATAAGTCTCAAATCTCAAGCATCTGATTGGCTGAAATGGCGACTGGTCGCCATTTCAACCAATCAGATGCTTGAGATTTGAGACTGGTTTCCAGTCTGAAAGTGAAATATGCATATCAGGGATTGCCAGATCCAGCAGGAACAGCCTCCCCACACAGCCAGAGAGGAAAAGAGAGCATGGTATTACAATAATCAATTTCAATATGGACGCCACAAACAATTAACGAAAGTGAGAACCCGAGGGGTTACCGCCTTGGAACGGTCAGAGGCAAAACAATTTGTCACTGGGGGTTTAAACCAGGTTCCAGGGTGCACCAACCTCGCACTTGCCCCAACAGGTTCTCTTATCACAAAACAAGTACAAATTGTCTCGGTGAAATAACTCACACCCACCCATCGGCTCAACAAGGTTGTATGCAAAAGCACATAAACATATAAATCATATCAAGCTAATAGCATTGCAAAGCCAAAGGGCGGATACTTAATGATCTTACCGAGACCAGAGCTCCTGTAGTAAAATCAGCAAGAACACGATGACATGGATAAAAGAAACGAATCAAGCTTATAGGTTCTTTTAAGAACAGATTTCCCCATAAACCTTCATAAACTCTTAAACCCCTGCAACCGTCGTGCAACCAAAGAGGTAAGCATAATGATCAACTGTAGATGAGTTAATCACCAGGCCTGCAGAGCGCTGTAAAATATCATGTTGGTAACATTTCTTTTTAAATTTACAGATGGTTTTTACGAATAACCGGGAGAAATTAATATTGCCTTTTATCTTCTTAAGTTTGTAAATTAAATCTCCATAAAAAACAAGCTGTGAAATATCTTGTTGCATTAGTGATTTTAAACTGCATCTGTTTTTATGAATTAGATCTGAGTATCGGCGAAAAAAAATTGCAAAAGGTTTTCCTTAAATTTGTGATACCGATAACCCTGTTTTAAAGTTTTTCTGTAATGCACAGATTACGTTCATAGAAATCATTCACATCGTTGCAAGCTCTTGAAAAGCGAACAAGCTGTGAGATATAAACCCCGTAAGAGGTTGCACGAGGAACATCGCGATCTAAAAACAGAAATTTACTATATTAATATTAAAATAATCTCTTTTATCATATATTTTAGAAGTTAGATAGATTTAGATCAAGAAAGTTTGCTTGCTTTTCTAAAGTGTTCGCTTTATTAAGCTGTAGTTCTTTAGGATAAATCTTATTAACCAGTGATGGAAAATGGTTATTATATATATTTAATAAATCATCAAGGTACCTCGAGGTGTTATTAAAAGCTGTAATAATATCATCTTGATGTTTGGTAGAAAGAGATAACATAAAGTATCTTTTATAACAGTATAAAAAAAGATCAGCAACAAGGGGTGCACAATTAGTACCCATTGGAATGCCTATTACTTGTTTAAAAAAAGAGGTACCAAATCTCAAATAAATATTATCCAATAAAAATGTGAGCGCTTGAATAAGGTCTTGACAGGTCCATGAAGTATAATTATCATAAGAACCATCTGTAAAGAATTCTCTATGTTCATTACAAGCGATAAATGTTTTATTTCCTCTAGCAAAATTTTTTTTTCAATGAGACTGGTTAGCTTGTCTCTTATTAAATAATAAGGGAGAGAAGTATATAAAGTTGAAAAATAATAAGTAGACAAACAGAACGCCTGAAAATTATTTGATTTAAGATTCTTCAAAACGTCATTTGAATTTTTTATAGACCACAATAATTTTGTGCCAGTGGTTTCAAAAACTTTTTCGCAATACCTAATTACATGTTCTTTTATAGCTGTAAGACAAGATGTTAAGAGCACAGATAATTTTGTTGTTGTACAAGAACTAGAGTTTGCAATAAATCTTGCTTTGTACGGTGTTCTGTGCATTTTAAGCAACCAATACATAGTAGGTACTTTGTCTTGTTTCGGCTCAACACTGATTCTAAATTTTGTATTTGTAGATTGTGTGCATAAACAATATCACTCTGAGATGAAGAAGTCAGTGTATAAGCATTAGTGCTATTAAGCTCTTCAGTTTGAACATTAATATAGTGTATACGTCACACTATAATTACATTATTTGCAGCCTTATCAGCAGGTGTTAAAACAAATCTGTTGTGAAAATCTTGAATACCTCTTTTTCAAATGACGAAAGTTAAAACGAGGTCGAGGTGGTAATAAAGCTATGTTTCTTTAATAGAAGGATATACGAGTGTCAATTATTTTGAATATTTGTTTTTTCCAGTTTGAAAGAACATTAGGCTCAGCATGTTCTCGTTTACACCATTTATTGCAAAAAGAGTTTGAAGACTCTGCAATTTTCGCGCGACAGGTATTAAAGTCGATGTCCGATGGAATTCTACATTTCGGACCTTTGAAATCAAACTGCGGATTCTAAAGTCTTTTATAACATTTAGATTCCCTGTTACGATGTGACCGGCAGGTTGATAGCAAAATTTTGAATTGGGATAGTCTCATGATACTGGTGTATTCTCAACAATCTGTAAATCCGAGGTAATTTTGTTGTAATTGAAAATTGTGTTTCTTATTAGTTTGTTGTATTTATAACAAACGATGGGTGTTTCAGTTTTCCAGTTACCTTTGAACTCTCACATATTCACTTCTCGAGTAAACCTCATACAACACCCAAAATAAAAGAAGCTAAAAGCAATCATGGTAAGCGATATTGGTAGGTATTCAATGGCTTTTAATTATTGAAAAGAACATGGTCGAATTCCCTAAAAACATCATTTACTATAGAACTGCTGACATTGTCCTGAGATGTACGAATCAAGAAGCATGCAGAGAGCTGCAGGTTGTCCAGTTGATTTTATGTTTAAAAAATAACAGACGGTTTTTATGTTCCAATTGTATATAATGACAATACGACATAGCCGAAAATATAAAGAATTTGTACTTTTTTTTCCAGCGAAAATAGACGCTAAAAATCTATATTTTGACTGTGACATCAAACAATATCATCTAAAATAACGACAGAACGGAACTTTTTTTTTATTAAAACAAAGTTTCGTGTGATCAACGAATTGAGGCAGTATCTTCGGAGTTTCCTTTTCTAGTATGTTTAGAATGCTAATAGCTTTTAATGTGTAAATTGCTAATAATGCATTTCTTAAAACTAGCTTGATGGGTGGGTTGGAGTTATTTCACCAAGACGACTTGTACTTGTTATGTAATATGAGAATTTGTTGTAGAAAGTGTGAGGTTGGTGAAATCTAGAACCTGGTTTAAACCCCCAATGGCAATTCATTTTGCCACTGACCGTTCCAAGGCAGTAGTGCCATGGGTTCTCTTTTTTCGTTAATTGTTTGTGGCGTCTTATTTTTGAATTTTACATGCTTATAACAAACATGCTCTCTTTTCCTCTCTTCTTTTTCGCTGCAAGGGGAGATTCCTGATATGCATATTTCACTTTTTTTCTTAGAAGAACATTAATTGACTAATCTAGATGAGTAAGCAATTTTCAATCATTAATAAAGTAACGTTTATCTTTCTGAGCCAGAGTTTATCAGCCTATGACCTAATTTACTTAATGAAAAAAAACTTATTTTAGAGTAAAACCCTTATGTCATTTGAGAATAATTAGAAGCTAGACATGACACTTGTATGAAGTATAATCTATTTCAAATGATCAAGATCATTACGTAAATGTGTATTACCATTTCGATATTTAATGATGCTTGTATAGCAATTGCGTTACTCATTTCAGAAACCCAGTGTCACAGACCTCTATTTAAGTATGTTTACTGGTCACAATAGAAAGTTACAATTTTCATCCTAGCTTCTTTTTTTCCTTTTCGTGACCCTTCATGTAGCTTTTACATTGATGAAACTAAAACATTTAGGTATGGAAAAATAACATTAACTTAAAGTATAGTACTTTCTTACAATATCGGTTAACTTATAGTCTTATCAAGCTTTTTATGTTCCCATAACGTGATATCTCAATATTTGGCAATAAATAAACCGGACAAATTGCATTACAGCCAATGGGAAAACATGTTACATGTAAAGACAGTCTTGCTCTTTCGTTGCGTCACGGAAAATTAAATTGACTCAGAAATTGAAAGTGTCCAATTTATTATTTTTAGACACACTCGAACGTTTAGTTGTCAAAAGTTTGAACATCTTTTAGCAGAGTCTGACGGCAGTCGGAAAATATGCAGAAACCTGGAAATGTGTTCCTGATCTTGATCATAGTGATTGTTTCAAATTCTGTCATCGGTGAAACTTTAAATTTAATTAAAATCATTCGTTTCTTATCAATCAGTTTCAACTGGCAGTAATAGCCAAAGTGGTAACTTTATATTGATGTGGAGTATATATCTTAAATGCAAAACAATTTATCTTGTCACAAGTTTGCGAGGCCATCAATAAAAAATGTTTATACTAATTTGGATATTGCTTTTTTAAGTGGTGCTTCTGTGGCTTCTATCGTTACATCCAAAGTACGACTAATGCGTTGTTACATGGAAAACCTAAAAGTTCGGGAAAAAAAGTAACATTTATTGAATTGTTCATTACTAAGGCTTCTATTCTTGTCATAGTTTAGAGTATTCTAAGAGAAGGTGGGTTTTAACGTTTAACCTTATTTTGAGACTAGATTATATGTTTTAAAAAGGA
Source organism: Corbicula japonica (assembly GCA_038501625.1). Classification (NCBI taxonomy): domain Eukaryota; kingdom Metazoa; phylum Mollusca; class Bivalvia; order Venerida; family Cyrenidae; genus Corbicula; species Corbicula japonica. The sequence goes on from JAZAYU010000080.1 coordinate 172,993, forward strand.
CAGTTTTATATTATCAAATAAAGATTTACGATAAAGATAAAGATACAAAATAGCGTCTGTTAATAAAAGCAATTCATAATTTTACATGTCGGAAAACGATATTTGTTAACTAGTACGCCGATTATTACTTTAAAGACAGTTCATAAATAGCCAATAACGCTTTGTTTACACTGTGATGGAACAAATGTCAAAAATGGTGCTTATGCGTAATATGATGTATATATTTACCCTCGTGGGATAAACTAAATGCACAGCTGTAATCAGTATGAGTATTAACATTGATAAGCACATTGGAGGTTTATGTCCGCTGTGCTCTATGACGGCAACCGGAGTTATAATGTCTGTTTCTAAGACCACACTTTAAACCTCTTTGGAAGTTGCAATTTACAATCACTTAATTTTAAACATTTTCATGGTGTTAAAATAGATGAAAATGAAATTTTGAAATATACCGAGGACGAAAACAAAAGTCAACATATTTTGCAGGTGGTTTGATTGAGCCTGTTCATGGACAGTTATGGAAATGCTTATTACTATACATGCCGCCTAGACATGGGTGGAGCGTATCTCAATTTTATACAAATATTACGGTCTTCAAAGAGTGAAATCAAAATACTTTCGAAACATAATAAAAACGGTACAATAAAACATATACTTTATAGATAACATTATAGTATCGTAATATTTTTGAAGACGCGTAAAAACATTTTTTACACATTAAACATTAAAACTGTTAATGGAAATACTGCTCTTCATTAGGTAATGACTGCTTTTGTAAATTTCATAAATACACTTAGTCATTCTAATGTACACACTGTTCCGTCTGTCCTTGAATGATTTTTTCGGCTAATATAAGATTGATCTCAATAATGTTTAAACTTTTCTTTTCAACGTGCATTCAAAATCATGTGTTCCCATGATAAGTAATAACAGTTCTCTTGTCAATAAAAGAATGACAAAGCGAATGACCGTTCGAGCTATTGTCTAAATTGTTCTTCTTAATGTCATGATTGCAACAGATAGTGTTACGTCTGCTTATAATAAATTTAACTCTTTGATAGACAAACGAATGCTTGCAAATGATTGTTCTGGAGATTTATCAAACGGCAGTCTAAGGAAATATCAGGACTTCTTTTGAAAATGTTATTTCTTTAAATTATTATATAATGAATTGTGTGTAATTCTGTAAGCACTGTGTCTGAAAATTTGATAAACATACCCTGAAAATTTAACGAATGCATGAAATGCAGTTATGACAGTTGATTTAGTCCTTACATGAGGGAATTTATTTCCAAAATGCATAATTATACTGCAGTTTAATTTCAAGTTTACTATTATATGCGGGTCGAGGTATACATATATAATACGTATATTAAATCAAATTTTTCCAGGGCCCAAGATCATAAAACTAAGTTTTGAGATCAGTCTCAAATCTCAAGGATCTGATTGGCTGAAATGGCGACTGGTCGCCATTTCAGCCAATCAGATGCTTGAGATTTGAGACTGATCTCCAGATTTTGTTTTATGATCTTGGGCCCAGAACTTTCTTATTTGTAGAATTTTAAAAAATTAATTAAATAATGTCATGAGGAGGACTTAAAAACCATAAATCCAATTATTTGACCTTAACTTAGTAATTTCCTTGGTTACTTTATCTATTGCGAACAACAGTTAAACGCTAACACAAGCTACAATTTATATTAAATCTTGAAAATTGTATTGCATTCATTATGGAATGTTCGTGTTTTTACAGTTGTTTATATCCTTTACTCTTTGTAATCACAATTTCTGCGAATGACCACGATGACCTATTAAACACATGCCTCGACGCCGACTTCCATAAAGAACTTCCGGAAGCTGAGCCTTTATTACATGGAGAGGTTAGGTTTTATTTATACATGCACTGGTTCCGTGTTCGTTTAAGTTTATGAAATATGTGTAATTGCACGATTTGACACTCAAAAACGGTTATTTGAAATGATGATGGGTCTTAAATATTTAAAAACATATAAAGAAGAACGACGTGTAAAGTCTTTCTTAATGACAGTTGTCGTATTGAACTTGAAGTCTAGTTAGGTGTTTCGAAACCAAACCATTTATAATTTTAAGGTTTCAGTTGTATGTATGATCATTTGTAGTGGGAAAGATCTAAATGTTCTACAACGAATCAATTACTTAATTAATATGTAATAACGTAGTTGCGAATGATTGTTGACAAAAAAATCAATTTTATTACTAATTCAAATAGATTTATTTCTAGGCATCTTATTCTTTTTCTTTCGGCGTTAGCTGTCTAAGCTCACTTTTGACCTAGTTTTTCGACCAATGAAATATTGTAAATAAAATTTATTATGGCTTAAATACGATTTTATATGGAATATTCATAGGTGTCAGGTAAACACTCGAGTACAATACACAGTGTAAAACGACAGAGAAGTGCAGATATTTCTGGTTCTTACTGGTTCCTTTCTAGTTCCTTTGATACTGATTGTTAATTTCAAGTCCAGATTTTCAAAACGCCTTGGTGTAGTGGTTATCACACTCGCCTCTCAAGCGGAGGCCCCGGGTTCAGTACTCGGGAGGGACACTTTCTTTTAAAGTTAATTTACGTAAAAGTTGGTAGATTTCGCTCTTGTAACAAGTTGTTATTATTTTCATTTATTGTATTTTAATGACATTTATTCATCATTAGTTTTAACTCTACAAGAGGTATTTTATTGAAACTGAATGTACAGTTAATGTTAGACAGTCTTCTTTAATCGACGTATTATCACCAGACGAAATTTTTGCACGGTCTTTATTTCTTTCTTTCTTATATATAAAAATCTTTTCCATCAACGCCGTTTATCTTTTTTAAAGATATTTCTTGTTCGTATAGTGCTCGCCATGGCGGGATCGTGCGTGTTGTGAGGACACAAACACAGTAGCATTTCATACCAGTGATGTCTGGTTAGGTTTTACATGGAACCACTGCTCTGGACATGTTTTGTCTGACAGCTGTCGGAAATGGTTTCTCAAGGATTTGTGTTTCTATGAATGTTCTCCTAACGTCGGACCTTGGATCGTAGAGGTTAGTTAAACATTTACATTTCATTGGAATTTAAAGTTGAAATTAAAATACTTTGAAGATTAAATATGTTACTCAAAAGTAATTGGGAAGTGCTTGAGTTGTATTACGTATCCAACTTACTTAAAATACTTTGAGACATAAACATTATATAATGGTTTAATTAGTAAGCATTGTGAATTAATTATAAACGAATTGTTAAAAAAGATAGAACTTTGAAAGCCATCGATCAAGGAAAATATGAAAACACTACATACTCGGAATGACTGAGCCTGTTTTTGAAATATTACTGCACATGCAACAACAAAGCCTTTGGTTGCGCAATATTTATATATTTACAGTATTCGGTGCCAATTTTAGTTCGCATATGACGGCGAATACTAAATCTTCAACGTTGATCTGAGAATACCAATCCTGAGAATCCAAATAAAGCAAAGCAGGAGGCTTATCATATTTGTAAAATACATGTAACACTTTCCAAACCTTTATTGATTGGTGTATGGCAACCGCACATAAAAAGCAATCTGAAAAATTGAAAAGACATAAAATCATTAAAATTGCTTAAATTTCAAAAGATAAGTTTGAAAAAAAAACTGCATCGCTTAAAAAATATCCTAGCTGATATTGTCTTAGTTGTGGAATATAATGCTTGACTGAAAATCGAAGTTTATATTGACTTTACTGTGGAAATGTACACAGTAGCGCCGTTTGAGTCGTTTGTCGTAAGTAACGAATTCCTGGTGCCAAGGTTATAAAACTGAGATTAGAAACCAGCCTCAAATCTCAAGCACATGATTGGCTGAAATGGCGACCGGTCGCCATTTCAGCCAATCAGATGCTTGTTATTTGAGATTGGTTTCCAAGCTCAGTTTTATAATCTTAGGCACTGTACATTAAACCGTCTTTGAGGGTCGTTGAGCACGATAAACATATTAGTGTTAATATTGTGTAGCAACCAAACCGTGGCTAATCGGCGTAATATGCCTTTCCATTACTGTCCATGAACAGGCTCAATCGAACCCATCCTGCAATAGTTTGATACTTTATCCATTTAGGTTGCTTTTATCCTTTTCAGCCTATACGTGCTTTCCTGTTACAGATAATATCGGATAGCCCTTCACACTGGTGAATTCCCATGCATACATATGGAAACTTCCAAAAATGTATTGCATAGTTTCTACAAATCTTGTTTCTACAAGTCATTTCGTTTCTGTATTTTGTTTTTCTCCTTCAGCATGTCATTCGTATCAGGAACGAGCGATTCTTGAATGCTCCCCTGTGCGAGAGCCAGTGCAACAGTTGGTGGGAAGCTTGCAAAAATGACTTTACCTGTTGGGCCAATTGGGCCAAAGGTTTCAACTATACTACGGGTATGTAAGCATATAACTGAACGCCTTTTGGAAACTAATCTGTTTTTGTTTAAAACCCTGTTGTAAATAACCCCGAGCTGATGAATATATTTTGACAGAAGAGTACATTCTGTGTATATGGGCTAAATACTTTTAAAACAAACCTTGTTTATACAGTTGACAAACTACATTACAGTGTATGAAATATGTTCATGACAGAATTCATAGAAAATATTGCTGAAATTTATATCATTGAAATAGATATTATGTTCAATCTGTAGCTTTGACGTTTTCAATATGATAGATGGTAATGAAAGAAAATAAATTTGTGTAACTCACATAAGAATACTATTACTAGCTTAAAATAGGACTTCCACTGACCAGAACACTAGAAGTTTAATCAAGAAAAAAGTGAAAACACTAATAGCAATAACAACGATTATTTAAAAGTTTCCCATATTATTTTGTTAATATTTAAATTTATATATTTAGGAATAAATACTTGCCCGACAGGAACGACCTGTAGACCGTTCAAAGACGTATGGACAAATGCTACAACATTTTGCAGTCAAGTTTGGAACTATTCCTGGAAAGTTGTACCGGACTCTGAACCTTGTCTCTCCATTAACTTCACGGGAAAGAATCCAAACGACGCCGTGGCGAAATATTATTTTCAACGCAATGCCATCGTTGTTGGAAAATAAAATGCTTGTGTGTAGATGTGTAGTATTGATTAAATATTAAACTGTTCAAAGTAAAAGGAACTAAATAAACTATTAAGAATGCATAACTGGTAATATAAGCCATAGCATGTCTGTTGTCTCGAAGATTCAAATGTTGTACATAAAACTAAAATCTGAATTTTCTTTTAATGTAACATTTCAGAAACCTCAATTATTATGGTTTATTTCGTCCATGAAGTAATGTTCAGACGTTAAAAGTCTTTTTTACAAGCAAATGAAGACGTGTTCTTGAGATTTATATTTATAATGTGTGACACTCGTATATTTGAGGAACAGGGAAACAGAAATGTTTCACCGACTTAAAATTGAATTTACAATTTTTCCTTAGAAAAATAATAATTATAAGGGATTTAACTCTTCCGCCCCCTTATCCGCTTGACTGCATTTGGCGCTCACCAAGTTTTTCGTCGCGGTGAGCGGTTGTCTAAATTGATTTCCCACCCACCCACTCTCTCCTTTTTGTAAGTAAGTTTCTTCATTGTATTTAGAGGATAATACACGGCTGAGCGGGGCCGAGGCGTGATAATCGGCCCGAGAGGAGCATAACGGCCCGAGGGCTTTAGCCGCTCAGCCGTGTTTTAACGTCTATAATACATACCTTTATAGACATCTATTTAGACATCTTTTTATAAAATGTTTACTCAGGTTCTTGAGTGAGCACTTGTTAATTGAACGAGGACTACGTCACGATTCAAGTATTACGTCATTAAAGTTTAATATGTGACGTAATTCGACGAATGTTTACTTTTTCAAACAGTGCAAATCACTGACATGTCGGTTGAATGTTTCTATTCTTTTTGCTTTTAAACCAGAACTTCATTGCAAAATCATTGGACAGGGCGGAATATGTTTTAATGATGAATGGTAGAAGTGTTTAACGTGGTATGAGTCTGTAAAGGCTATGATTTTAGAGTGTTTCATACTTATACCACTGCTGTGAGCTTCGATTATCTACACCAAATAGGCTTTATTCTACCGGAAGTATGGAGAAAACGATAAGAAACAAATATTGGAACGCGATTTAAAATGGGGAACACATGAAAAAGTGCAAGAAAGAGATAATTTTGTCAAAAGGTGTGTTTGCCCATGACTCAAACAAAATTCGCCCTTGAGTCATGCTTGTAAATAAGATTTTTTATGTTATTTGCTATATCTTATTATGCATTTAAGGAAGTCAAAGTTAGAACAATTAGATAAAACAACTTTTATTAAACTCTTTAAAAACTCACAATAAGGTCATCCTTCTTCTTTTTAACAAAACTTAGATGAAAAACACACAACCCTAAATCTCTTTATTAAATTACAAAGGATACTTGTTAAAGTTCTTGAAACCATATACTTCTCTTGGTGTTACAGGTGTTACTTTTGAGAGCATTTAGAGACGCATGCAAATACTCAGAACTAATGAAACTGGCACCCTGTGATGTTATATGATTCAACTTAACAAATCAAGGGTTTTGTTTGACTAATTTGATATGAAAAAGCCAATTTTATTGCAAAACATGCATGATCGACTCAAGGGCGAATGTGTTTGACTTAAGGGCAAAAACATGGTAAGTGAATACTTTCAGTTCTTTGATACATTTCGTCCGAGATATTGTGGTAAAACATACCATACTATAAACTTAGGTAAATGCCCTATCATTCCGCATATTATAAACGGTGCTAGCGTTATAATGACCACCATAGGATCACTTTGAATAACTAACCTGTTCGACTCAAGGGCAAATTACCCTATTTCTCAGGTACAATTCAGTTTTAGTTAATCATTCCAAAGCTTGTGTTTAAATAGATGATTTCTTGGTCGGTTTATAAATCTATACAGTAGAGTGGAATGCAAAATGCGTCACTGCCGAGGGTTATTTTATTTTAACCTTACGAAGAAGCAGCTTAAGTTAAGATATAACGATTGCAAACACAACGGAAATATTGTGACGTCGCGCGCTCCTCACGCGAGGGCTGATATCATGATATCAGCCCTCGCATGAGGGCCGATTATAATAGCCACCGCATTCATTGTAAGTTTTTCTGGTCTGGAAAATAATAGCCAAATTTACTATACAAATTTGTTACTATAAATAGTAAGGTATGTATTATAATTTATTATTGCTGTTTGATGATTACATGCGTAATTTGATATTATTATGGATGTTCGATGTTAAGGTGCTTAATTTGATGTTATAATACTTAGTGGGTGCTCTGGCTGCTTTTATTCTGTTTGTCAATGAATTTACTTAACATGCAGCCTTTATTTCGGCCAAAATAAAATCATATGCATAACTTGTGTGTTTTCATTTTCCCGATATAATTATTAGAATCATTTCAACTATAGAGCGGGGGCACCTAATACCGAACGTGCACTTAATACCGAACAAAAACTAATACGGGCTACTCTCACGAAACGCTTATTTTCTGCACCGAAATTATGTAATACAGATGACGTCACATCCCTTTTCGTCGTCAGAATAAGCATTGGTAAGTTTTAGGCGCGCGTTTATTTGAATTTCTTTTCATTTTAAGTATACATGCTTTTTTCTCGATGTGTCTTACGAAATCCGTAAATCTGGAGTGTCCAGTTTATAAGGATATTCAGACTTTACATATAGATCTATGTATTGAGATGAAACCTAGACACAATGTATTTGTAAACAGTTGCCAGAACAAGGGACACAACTTATTTTTAACAGGGATTGACACGTTACAGAGTTATTGGGGTGTTCGGTAATAGGTGCGCATGTGTCCATGTGGAACTCTATTACCAAACACATTAATTTTCTGCAGCAATATAAGTTTATACTTCCAGTATCTAGGCATAGATCTATATCTATTTAGATATATACGTAAATAAATAAATTTTTGATCGTAAAACGGCAAATAAATCGAAACCGGAAGTAACAATTGTAACATGTACACAAATGACGCACACATTTTTCCCTAAAACAACCGTGTTTTAACACCTTTCCCAGTGACAGATAACAGCCCGGGGCAAACTTGTGAATGCATACTTACTGTTCAATTTTATCATTGATCCATTACTAAATTCGATTGTCTCTATAATTATCACATAATCCGCACAATTCAGAAAGAAACAAAATAATATTCCCAGTCATGTTTTAAAACCTGTCGGTAGTTCATTGATGTACATTTTGCTTTGATCCGCCTTCCTGTTAAATTCATGGAGGTTGCATATTTTGACTATGGAGGTAAACCACAGGGTCTCGTCACATGATGGGTTTATTTTTATAGCTTAATAACACTAAACTGAAGCATTTTCTAAAAAAAAAATTTGGGTCTCTATATATAAATATTTATATAAAGAGACCCAAATTTTTTAAAGAAAATGCTTCAATTTAGTGTTATTTAGCTATAAAAATAAAACCCATCATGTGACGAGCCCCTGTGAGGTAAACAGCCATAATATCTGTCAATGAAATGCGACTTCAAAGAAAAATGTCGGCTCGTATCAAGACTGTGATATTTTGTCGGCTCTGCTATGAAATCGTTTGATCTACAAGAAGTGTGTACTTGACATTTGTCATTTTGTTTAAGCTGGTTTAAGTTGGTGGATGATGCAACAATACTGAAATATTACACTGGAGATAAAATTAGGATGTAATTTATAAATTATGGAATATGTTCACGATGGTTAGTGTTTTTAAAAATATGTGATGTGTTCGGTATTAGGTGCCGTGGGGTTCGGTAATAGGTGCCTTGTTCGGTAATAGGGTTACATCAGTAGCAACATATTTTTGTACATAACTCATATATGCACGGCCGTATAATGAAGCAGTAACTAGCAAAAGTAAGTAAGATCATCATTCTATATATTGCCCTTTAAAAAGGTCCCGATAACTGCATGTAATACCGAACTATATAAATTCCTGCTTAGGTGTTCGGTAAAAGGTGCCCCCGCTAGCGCGCTTTATGGATTTGCCAGCTCTCGCGTGCACGTCCAATCTGCATGAACCGTACCAAAATAAGAATCATTCCTTAAGTAACCACAGTCATTGATAGAAAAAGTTAGAGACAATATAACTTTTACTATTTACGAATATAGAAGTTTTGATAACAAAATCAGATTTATCATTCTGCTACGAAATAAACTTAAGGCTAATTATTACTTATAAACATACATTTTGCATTCTTACAGCCCTTAAAACCATTTAGTTTTAAACGATGTTTTACGTCGTTCAATTCAAAACATGCACTTCAAAAAGTCTCCCCGAACACATACAGTCATGCAGTCTGACGGTGAGGGTTCGCTCCCAGGTAGAGGCAATATCATTCAAAATAAGTACTTCGTAAGGGTATTTTGTTAGTCAATGTGTTTGTTTTAATCATTATAACCAGTAGAAGACAATGAAAGGTAATGTCGATTTCCCCAATTTATCTGTGAAAACATTTACATGACAACAGAAAAATTACGAGCAGGATATTCTACAATGCTCTTCATTCTTGGTAATCAATCGAGTTAAACAAAAAGGTCAGTTGGTAAACATATAGACATATTGACATATAGATAGTTTATTTCGTAATAAGCCATAATGGCCCGTACACCAATATACATAGAACAGTAGAACATAGAACAGTAACCGTAAATATGTGACATGGTAAGTAATTAAATACAATCATGTATTACAATTTTTTAAATTTTAACAAACATGTATTTGAAAAAAAGCACATGATGCATTTTCATGCATAAGCAGCCATCTTTTTACATCCCATTACTATTTAACCTCTGAGGCATGCGTGTGTGAAATGATAAAACAGACATATTTAACACCGCATCTTTTGAGATACATAATTAGGTCACTGGTTCACTAGGTCAAATCAAATACAAAACATTTAAACACATCCAATGACACAGTTGTCATTATATTCTCATTGATTTAAGTAAGAATGTGTATAATCTCTACTAAAATACTAATAAAAACTTATTTTTATAGTAATTAACTAGCTTTGACATTCAATTTGACATTTTGTCACGTTAAACTTTTGTCTTTCTGAAAGGTTAGTGTTTATCCTCAACTGGTCTATGTGAAGAGGCCTGTAATCGTGTATGCGGCTACTCTTAAACATTTTCAATTTTACTTATATATATTTGTTAGTACAAAAGCACACAAACAAAAAAGCCATCATGATAACGATAAATACAAGAAACCGTGTGTTTATCGCCTTGCTACGGACATTTACAAAATACTTTAACCATATTTGCCACATGAATAAAAACATGGTTCTATTAGTCAGCAACATTTTTCGAAATATGTCATTGTTGCAAACAGAAAATTCAAACACCAAGAAAATGCACTACCACATTTTTCACAAAGAGCATGCAAACACAAAAATGCAATCAAATGGCTCCGGTAGGAGATTTCCAAGATCTGATTACTGTGAATAATAAGACCACATGGGACATTCGACAAAACAAAATAAAGAGATGGTTTTGACGGCAAATTAACCATACCAATACTGACAAAAATGAAGGATAACCGTACTGGAATGATTATAAGCCAAATGAAGCAAAAACGAATTATATTCAATGCAGGGAACATTAGGTTATGTACATTTTGCTAAACCTTTTATGTCTTTGTGTTATTGCGAGCTAGTGCATTTATATTTGCTATACCATAAGACATTCAAACTGTCCGGAAAAAATATTATAGTGTACAATTTTATTAGCTTCCTGCACTGTAACTGGAGTCAATATCGCAATTTACGTAAGCACTTTTGAAATTGAACAATTAGCCTTAAATGAAAAAGTGTTATTTCATATCTCCTTCAAAACCACAAACTGTATCAATGCTATCACTTAAGGCTTAATTAGTCATGGGAGTAACTTTATGATCTTTAAATTCATAGTCGATTAAGTCGTGTTTGGTAAATTCTACCCAGGCGCATTTTAATGCATCAATTTTCTTATAAGCTAGATTAAATTTGCATTAAGATCATGTTTTCTTATCGGCCATATAATGCACCTCTCAAATTAAATCTAAGACTTTCTGAATAGGTTATGTTCACAAGCAATACATGTAATGCCAAGTCTTGTAATGTATCATCACTAATGATGTAAACAAGAACATTAAATTTTATGAAACAAAGTCGACTATATTCAAAGCTAGTACGTCGAATGCTGAACATCAACAAAATCTAAATTCTGTTTCAGGCATTTTTAAAACAAGAAAAGTATAACACCGATGTGTTATATGTGGACGACATTTAAAAGAAGTTAGATGTTGGGTGTAAGAGTTCATGCAGGTGATGGATTGTTTTTGAACAAAGAAAGAATTTTAAAGTGCTACTATATTGTTGTCTTTTATTGGCAAAGGGTATTGAACGTTGAAGGATGTGCTTGTATATTACATGTAGTTGTGGAACGCGTTGTATACAAGGAGTGCAGTTTGAAATGAAGTATACCGGAATTGGTATGGAATGGGATTTATGATGAAATTTGTTTGCTGAACATTAACAAGTTTGCAGTAAATGTAGTGAATGATTTGAAAACAAAAGAATTGAAAAGTTTTCCTTTTAAATATAATGAAAACTAGCTAGAAAATAGTGGAAGAGATAGTTGCTGTAGTAACATGAATTATGATGAAGAATTTACAGAACAATATGTGTTGATATGTATTCAATTTAGGATACAAAATAATTACTCACATTTAAGGATTTACTACACTCCTCTTTGCAACCAACATTTTTGTACAAATGAATGTTACTTTTGTTTACTTTGATACTTTTCTTTTTAAATCGATGGTCGAACAAGGAGGAGTGTAGTGGATCGTTAAGAGCACTCAAAATTTCATAAATGTAACTGAATTTTTCATTATTGTCATTGTAGATTTTCGTGAGTAGATACTCTACTGAGAGCTATGTAAGCCATTCCGTCTTGTTATATCGTTTTCCCGATATCAACAGCAGCTGAAGATAATGTTAGACCTTGCACTTTGTGGACAGTTACGCCAATATTTAATTTTCATGAAGGAGTTACCTTGAAGTTAAACATTATCTGATTATCATAGCACTAACCACATTACAATGAATTTGCTCTATTTAAATTCAAGAGTATCTTTCAAAATTGTCCTACCACGTACATGGCAATTCCTTTGGTACTTTCAGGATGAAAAATCTATACTAACTTCCTATATTCAGAATCTTGATCCCGTAAACCAGGGGGGGGGGGGGGGCTGGGGGATGGGATGGGATGGGGGATGAGTCACAATTATTCTGAACAACAGAAAAATACCTACAAAAATGGTTATACAATCATTATTTACTTTATAGACACGAAATCGCCATCTTGTTAAACAGAAAGCAACTAGAACCGTCAATTTCAACTTCAGAAACATTTGTAAACAAAGAACCATCATATATAGGTCACATTCACGCGCCAAAAATCAAGTCATAGGATTGCCAATATTCGTAAACAGAACACAAACTTCAATATCATCCAAGAATAACTATCTGAACAATGCCTCTTACTACATGTACACTCTTTCTATAACTGCTTACAACAATAAACTTTCAATTCGCATAATTAAAAGAAAACACCGACTCATCGATCTATTTATATAATCTATATATACATATACTCAATTATAAATAGCTTGACCTTGAACTTAACGTACAAACAACATGGTTCCCGTTCATTACTCAACGATCTATATATAAAGCCGGGCCACATGGTTCTCAGCATTCGCTATAAACCTCTATTTAAAGCCGGGCCTAAATTCCCCTTCAGCCGGCCTAATTGTACTATAGTAAAGATAATCAAGTAATAGTTACATAGTAATAATATATTATGACCCATCATTCGTCCAGAAAAACAGCTGTAGGCAAAATCGCGTCAACTTTAAAGATTGATTTATAATTAAAGCTTTTTACTTTTCATCAGCATTCGAACACTTCTCCTACGGCATCTTTTCATTTTATTTATTTCTTGGCATGACCATTTAGCGTTCGACGTAGTGCAGCCCGGCTGAACGTTAGCAATGACTTGCGTTTACGATCGACTTGCCAATGTGTAGTCACCGGTCTCAGTTAGACCGGTGTAGACACAGTTGACTTGCAGCAGAAGGGTGGAGTACGGAACGGTATGCGGTACGTGCCTGACATACGTACGACGCTGCTCTGGTGTTAATGTGCTTTTCTTTATTTGGAATGTTACGGCATGTCGCTCAATCTTGTATTGAGATAGGTGGGTTGAAAGTTTTGTTCACAACGGCATACCGTAATAAAAATTATTTAAGAACTGTTGTTTTCATAGACATGATTACCGGATGTATATCTTTTATATTCCCCTGTGGTCAAAAGTAAATAGCTTGTTCGCGACAATTTATTCTTAGAATATGATTATTCTCGGCTAAACATTATTAGGTTAAGGCTAGACAACTTACATAGAATGATGGTTGTTTGCATTAATTGTAGCTAAAGTTAGATATAATAATGTATGCGGAATTTCTGGTGTATTGATTGTGACAACAACATAATTCAAGTAAGTACGTCTGTACTTAATAATTTCTGTAATATGTATTCTATATTCATAAACGGTACAATCTGTAACAGAGTTGCATAACTGTGAAATAAATCATTCCTGACTTATAAAACATGTTATATAAATGCAAGTAAATTCTAAAAATGGGATTTCTTTAATCAACAAAACAATAAGACGTGTGGTTATATTCTTTTACACAAATTTCTCATTATATGTACAAAAATTCTCGAACTGGGAATGCAATGCACAGTTTCTTAAGAAAAAAGTGAAAGATGCAAAATAAATTATCAGGAATCTCTACACTCAGAAAACATAGCCTCTTCACGCAGCGAAAAAGTAGAGGAATAGAGAGCATGTGTTTATAAGAATATTAAAAAATAATAATAATAAATGTATTATTTCATTTTTTAGGATCGAATTGGGTTAATAATGTAATATACAATACATTTTCGCAACAACTCTTTACTAAAGCGTTTTCACCCACAGGTCCCTATCAGTGTGAACATGTTTACAGCTTGCACCTCTCAGGCTAATATAAACCGGAAATGATAGTATGTTTGAATAAGCATCGTCATGGACGCCAGTGTGCCATGCTGTAATGTTTACGCGTCAAAAATCAGTAATTAAAAAGTATGTAAATTTCAATTTACTGCTTGTAAGAGATAATGGAAAAGTACCATACATCTCTATACTAGTACATTACTTCATCTTAAACACTCGAACTCTTGCTACAGCAGATATTAATAGAAATAATAATTAAATTATTATTATTATTATTATTATTATTATTATTATTACTAGCCGGGACTACCCCCCCCCCCACCAAAAGGTAGTAGGAAAACCCTGATAAACGATATCATCACTGCAAGACATCGGAAAGCTCTTATTTACTGACTGTCTATACAAGGACACTTTAACGGCCGCCACTGCCTAAATAGCGTTACTGTTAATTTTCAAATGATTTTGCCTCTACTGGGGAGCGAATCTGAACCTGTACCTGATAAGTCATGTTTTTAATCAATAACACAATGTTCGGATTAAAAATAAAAATAAAATTTAAACATAGAAAACAAAAGCCAATCGATGTAACCAGAAACTGTTAATTTTTGAAGGAGTTAGGATTGCCTCATGTTTTGTTTATAGTAGTTGTAGTGGTTATGGTGGCGATGTTGGTATCAATGTTGGTGTTGGTGCTGCTTGTGGAATGCTATAGTAGTTTAATAAATTGAAATCGTCCTAAGATAATAAGTCAGAAATCACGTGAATGTTTTGTTGTTGTTTTTTTTTGAATTCTCAAGAAATATTGCCACGGAACATTCGTTAACGATACTCCTTTCATATAAAACATCATTCTGACTGGTCATACAATCACTCCTTTCTCTCTGCCTAATGCTTTACAATCTCAAGAACAAAAAATATTACGCGGAATTTTTTGTCTTGGCGCTGTCATTTAAAATGCATTAAATGTTTTTCAAATGGAATGGGTGGAAACTTCTACAATAAAAGCACTTTGAGTAAATCACAGTTTTCCCACGATTAAAAGAAAAAAAAACACATATTGAAAATGGCACATTCATTGATTGTAATTTTCTTTAAAACTCAGATGCTCCTAAAAGTGTTTACTTTCATAACAATAAAGTTTAAAATGCTAAATATGAACTAAAATTGTACATTTCTAAATATAGTCCAAATACATGTATTTGATAAAGATGCATATATAAAATTGTAAAAAATGAATAATGTCATACGTTTTTCAAATGCAGTATTTAGGATAAGAGAAAAGTAGCAGACGATTGAGGTCGAAGGAACATCAGCATTTTCAGTTTGTTAAAGTCATCTGTGTTTCGTGGAAACACAGAAGCTGATTTGTAATCGCTTTAACAGTTTCCAGGGAAAAAAACGTAAAGACTCATTTTTTTGGTTTTGATATCATCGTGAAACCCATGAGCTCTGATCTAAGCAAGGTTCTCGAATATTCACCAATTTTGCTTGACATTGCATCTCCATTTTGCGAAATGGACTTAATCAAGCACTACCGTGTTAGCACGGATAAGCTAAGAAAATGATCTGTTTATTGGTTATGAAATGTTGTTGTCATGGAAAGCGTTGTCACGTGTAAATTTGCTACATAATCAACAATTAATTGTTCTGTGTCTTCTGAATTTGGCATTTCCTGATATGCGCATTTTACTTTTTCATAAACATGTAACCCATGCGTATGTTTTATTTATTGTATCATTCAGTAAAGGTAGACGTTTGGCTAGCCATCTAGCGATTCTAGAATGATTCCACAAAAAGAAGTTTGCTTTTCATTTTAAGATGTCTTTTTTACCAGTAGATATAATTTTGTTATAACATACTTTTTCTTTCTTTTTAATTTTCATCACATTGCTTTTAAATAGTTTTGCAAATTTCGAGGTTTAAGTTTTGATGAAACTTTTAAATCAACATAACTATCTAACATCTTCTGTATAGCCTATTTCTAATTAAGAGTATTTTCTGCTTATAATCTGTAAAAAGTGAAATATGAATGTAAAAAATCACAGCATTTTGTTTTCTCGTCTATGGCAAACCTGTTTTTTTATAGTCTGAATATTTTCAAGCGTGCAAACTCCTATGTTAGGCGTCAATGCACTTATTGAAGACGACGTTTTTGCAATTTACTAAGGCACTTCCGAAATTTGACGGTTCGTTTTGCATGACGATTTGCAATTTCTTCTCTCCTTCGCGCACACGATTGCTATAATGTTATCACTTAAATCTTTAAGAGGCACGGGGAATAACTTAACGGTCTTCAAACTCGCATTCAGCCGACCAAGTAGACTTGGCAAAATACTAACCAATCAACTGTAACTTGCAAACAAGATTAAATCTGCATTTAGATCGCGTCTTATTTCAATAAATCCCACCGTTCGAATTGAATCTCCTCTAAATTGTATATGTTTTTCAAAGCTGAAATTACATTCAGTGCAAATGAACTCATTTAGTTACAAAATTGAAAGATCTTACCAGATAAAGCGTTGATGAAGTCTGAAAAGTACATAAAATGAATGCAACATAGTCAGCTAAAAATACAGCAAATCGGATTTTCTATTCCGGAACCTTTAAAAATGCAATATTAGAAAAGATCGCGTTATCATTAGGAGGTTGTTTTTTGTTCTTATTTATCGCTTATTGTTCTTCAGCAACTGCGGTGGCATCCTTTTGTTTTTGTAAGACTTGGTATGGTAATTTATTGTACGAAGCTGTTCTGGTAACGTCTGTCATTTTCTTGATTTCAAATGTATCACTTAAAATGGTATTTTGGGGAGTTGGACATAAATGTTTGCTCATCACGACATAAACATGTCGAAACAGCTTTGAATCTGTCAATTTCAATAGATGAAAATAGAACCTTAAAAGCAATCAAACACGATAACATAAAAAAATTTTCAGGTTCGGATTATTTGGCTCTGTTCCTGAAAGTCTAATCCCACAAGTAAAGGGTACCAAATTGTATCTTTCCGAAACGACTGTGTGCATATGACGGTAAACATGGAACTATCAATGCAGTTTTTTTTCTTATACCATTCCCTAATCAGTGGATTAAGGTCCCCGAATAGAATAATGGGTTTGTCTTTAAACAAAACAACGAGTGGAAAAAGAACAAAATAGAATTTAGACATGGAATCTGAGAACATAATTCCTCTATATGGCAGGGAACGGCAAAAAAAATTTTTTAAAAAATGAGTTATATATCTTTGGGGTGAATGAACAATATCAATTTTGAATGTTGTAAGGTAAAATATTTCGAACTATTGAACAAAAGTTTTTAGGAATACTATTAACAGAAATAAGAATTGTTCTCAACGATTTTCAGTAACTCCACCAGATACTCTTAGTTTATTGACTCTTGTGCCTTTGTGAAATTGGTCAAGTTATAAACTTATCCTCTGTAACTTCTTCCAACTGTTTTTGCGTATCGGAGTTCAAACTTGGATTATATTAATATGTTATGAGTTATTTTCCGTTAACAAGAATCCTGTTTCTGCCCATCGCGAAGAAAGGTTTTCATCGCTACAATTACTCGAAGCATGTATAATATGGTGCACGTCAACGTTTGCCTTTTTTTTACATATTTCGCTTATCCATATTTTCTGACAATACAATGTATTATCAAATCTAGAAACCTCAATTAAGCGCTGAAAGAGTCAACGATTTCCTCAAAACTCTCTACTTGAAAGTTTAATGCAATTAAAGAACCGGGAAGTTAAAAACCGGTAATTGACACAGTGCATGCCAGTGTACCATTTTGTCTTGAAACACGCGTTAACATTTATGAGCAAAAAGGCAAATCTAGAAATCTCGTAGAAACAATTGTACTTAATGAGTGCCGTTTTGGATTTTATTGCAAACATTTCTATTTAATCAATTATGAATTTTAACTTTCATCACGTAAATCGGGTTGTCGTCTTTTGTCCAATGGCAACATTATCTATCACTATTTGTAATATATCAGCCAGTAAATATAATCTAAGACCTACAATCGGAATGATATTTTCTAGAGCTGGTTACAGCTACATGTAGCTATTACCGAAAAGAATGTGAAAATGAAGCGAAGTTTGCAGATCTGGTATTGGCATGCTCCTTAAAACGAACATCAGGAATTTAGTCAAACCTGTTCTACAAAGACCATTCAGGAAAGAACCCAAAAGTAGTCTTTAAAGACAGGTTGTCTTTGTTCACAGGTAAATGTTTCTTTAAATCAGTCAGTGGGACAAATAAAGTGTGGTCTTTGTCCATAGGTGGTCTTCATTTACAGGTGGTCTTTAGCACAGGTTTGACTGTACATGTAAATACCATTATTAATATTTTTGTACGTAATAATGTTACTCATGTTCGTATATATATTGGTCATGTCTGGGAATATACGGACCATTGGCCAGACATGTGTCGATATAATTTCCGTCAAAATAAAATGTCCCATTATTACTAATACCGTAGGGTTATAAATGATGTCATTTGATCAGAAAGACTCATCATCTCATATTGTAGGTTAAATTAAATTAGTGTGGTTTATTCCCCACAAGAGTCAACACAGCTTCCTGGATCGAATGATTGCATTATTCTGCTATTACAAAAAGATATTGATACAAAGTGAATTTGTTTGTAATTAGAAACCGACTGTGTTTTATATGTTTAATTCATGTTCTATAATATCAAGTAAAACATAACGTAAACACTAAGTGTATGAAAATTTTTGTGAATGTGATTGACTACAATTTACACCTGAACAGGATCATGCAAATGACAGATAAAATAGGGATATCCAAATATCCAAATTTAACCAATAAATTCTCGATAATTACCAGGTGATAAACACTTAACTACCAGCTGTGCTCGACAAGTTCCATGTCTCTCTTTTTACATTAAGCTAAAACGGAAACAGAACGAAATAAGTTCAAGACATTCATTGTCTCTACGACAAACCGAACGCGATCGCTTCCTTCATACAGTAAAGTTTTCAATTATACCATTGATCCATACACTTAGACAATTGCCCAAGGTTATAAAACTAAGCATGGAAACAGTCTCAAATCTCAAGCATCTGATTGGCTGAAATGGCGACTGGTCGCCATTTCAGCCAATCAGATGCTTGAGATTTGAGACTGGTTTCCAATCTCAGCTTTATAACCCCCAACCAATGTATGTTTTTATATGCAGCCTGTTTTTATGTTTTATATGATTAATTGTTTGTGGAGTTGTTTTTAACTGATCATTTTATTTACCATGTTCTCTCTTTATCTTTTTCTTGACTGTGTGGGGAAGCTGTTTTTTTTCTGAATGTTGCAATTCCTGATATGCATATTTCATCTTTTTTTAATTTGTTATAACACCCATGCGATGACGTAAAACCAGACTTTATGTCTTTAATAAATCATTTAACAGTTCTTTGCATTAAAAAATGCATTGTCACTAAAACACGCCTACTTCTAGCCAATAAATGCTGCGAGTGATACGAACATGTGATTGTCTGTAGTGCATCATTGGAAAGGATCATTGATATTTTCTCCTTCGTATTCAGAGGAACATTTAAAATAAATGAATTAGGCAGATCAGGAAAGCCTTATTTAGAAAACGCACCCTCCGCACAGAGCCAAAATACAACTTGACCGATTTCACAAAGGCACAAGAGTCAATAAGCAAAGAGTATAATCCGAGAGGGAACTTGGAACTTATATTGCCGCTTTGGGAATTAACTAGATTCTAGCCTGTGCAATCCTCTAACTTGACCAGTCATATTTTCAACAAACACGAAAAAGGTTCCTTGGTGAACACCAACCTACTCACTTCTCGACAATGTTGTAAGCAAAGGCAACGATATGTGGCTAACGGTACTATGAGGCAAAAAACGCGTAGGTACGCAAAGACTTTATGCAAGAACACCGTTGCAAAAATGAACGAAGCTCAAATTCAAATACTGTATAAGTAATAATATTGGCGGGGGTTTAATTTTGGCGATATTGGCGGTCAGGGTCAGTTGCGCCAATATAAAACACCGCCAATAAAAATCCCCGTCAATTTGAAATTTGGAAGGTAGATAACTAATATACTTCACAGTTTCCTCCCTTGAAGAAGAAAGATTGTTGCATGTTTCTAAATTATGTATATTCTTTGAAACCTGAATAAAAACTAAAACACGAAACAAGAGTAAATTAATGTGTTTTTTTCTTTAGATATAGCCAGAAGGAGTGTTATTTGGCGCGTGTCATCCATTCCTTTCAGCGGCACTTGTTTTGAACTTGAAATAAAGCATTATAGAATTATAGCTTTTGTACATGTAGTAAATTGAATTGAGTTTTTTTTCAATATCTCATAGAAACCCGCTTTAAAATAATTAAATAATATTAAATCGAACAAGTACTAGGTAAACTTATGATGCGTCAACAAAAGGAATATAATTGGAATATCAAACAAAGCAATCAAGTACTGTATTAGGTAGCTGCGATAATGTTTTCACACTTAAAATTTAACAATAGACTAACTGCGACGTTTACCTTTCTCTTCAATTGTCCAATGCCCGCCATTTTTCATCAAGGGTTTTATTTTGGCGGTCTGGCTTCTAAGCGCCAATATATGACCCCGCCAATATAAAACACTTTAAAATACGCCAAAATTTTACACCGCCAATATTAAGCGCTTTACAGTTAACCACTGGTAGAAAAACATATCACAACGGTGATTTTGAACTACAGTTGTAGTTTTCATAAACTTTGGTATCATCCTTTAAAATTGCTATATTCCTTGTCTTAATTTGTGATTCCGGTATCTCTGTTTCATTTTATAGTTTACCTGTTGTGCAAAGATTACCCTTAATAAAATATTTAAGACTGTTACAGCTGTTGCATAACAAGCATTGCAGGGCTATGCGCTGTCGCCTCACGGGTTCGCTCCATAATACCGTCAATATAATTTTTTACTAATTAACTTAAATCATATTGACACAATATGTACAATGCAGTCCACTTTATATGGGTTACACCCAATTCATATGAAATCTCAAATGGGCCAATACGAGATAACCTGGGCCAATACGGGTTTTACTCAGCCAATATGAGATCGCATGATTCTGATTGGATAATGAACTGGTCCAATATGAATTGAATCACTTTCTTTTAAAAATAAAAATGCCGCTGTTTTGGAATTTCAAAGTCGATTTTTATGGATAAAATGGTGACTTTGGACACGAGGTGCATTTAAGCAAAGCGACAGAGGATAAGTCCATATTGCCGCTTTTGGTGATTTCTTTCTGTGTAATAAAAACCTTTGAGTTTATCTAACTCGCTAGTACAACAACAACGCGGATGTTTGCAGCAAGAATTCTTGAAACTAAACAAGACAGTGAATTTTATGGGATTACTCTTCATTTGAGCAAGTTTATTGAGCGTAACTTTGCAAAAGGATCAAAACTTAGTTTGGATAGCTTATAGTCATGTTAATTTCAGTAATTACATGTGGAAGCTGTGGATGGAATGTGCCAGAAAGTAAACTTATTTTGGATATATCTGGATAAAAACTAAATTCAGACTGGATGAACATGATACTTGGCTGCCACAGTGTGTAGTAATGTTCAGGCTGTTTTTGTATTCAAAACAAAGCAACCTTCATATCTGCATCTCCTTGGTAGCTTTTACCAGCCAGGTCACTAGCGTAGATTGAAGATTGAACATTTAAATAAGAGCTGACACTTCATCTCTTCAGACCGGTAAATTAGTAATTTTAAAGTCTAGAACCATGGATATTTTGTTGGCCTCGGGCCAATATGACTATCATTGGCCAAATACAACGCCAATATGAATTCACTTGATTAATAACATTATAATATTAATGCAAGCAAGCTGTTAAATGTAAACCATGTCAGTAGTTGCATGCGGAGCATCATCACCACAAAACCATGTCTTTATCATATATTTCAGCGATACCGACACCATTTTAGGTCAAAACAGGTAGTTTGTTTTATTACACCGCTTCAGTTCATTAGGTTACATTTTATTGACCGAAGATGGGAAATGGTTGTTTTCTATAATTAACAATTTTTTAAGGAATGTAAACGCCTGTTAAACTGTCATTATGATATCAGGATTAACAAAAATATCAAAAGTATCTGCATAGCAGGATGAACCCTATAAACGACCAAAGATGCATAATAAGTACCCATAGCCTATTATCCGTTTATAAAATAGATGTACTAAGCTACACATTAATTATATCCAGCAAGATATACAGCGCTCCGATTATGTCTTGGGAAGTCATGAAGTGTACAATGTAATTGTCGAAAGAGGTTTGTTAACTTACTGCTTTCCACATGGAATATTTTTATTTGATGTAAGAACAATATAATATAAAAGTAAACATACGAAAAGTTATACGTATAATTAGCAATTGTATTGGTTTATGAGAATACGACATCTTTACTAACGAATTGAGTCAACAATTGCATGTTACAAAATGAATCTCTAGCCAAGGTTCCGGAAAGTCTTACTTTTCCATGATTGCATGCTACAAATATTTTTCTTTAAACAATGTTGCGGTATGCTGTACTTAATGTCAAACGAGTTGGATTTCCAAAATTGCCTGTGAAAAAAAGACTGCAATTGAACTTAAAAATTATTTTAACTAAATTTATGGAATTCCATAAGTCGCCAAAGTCGATTATTTCATAATTATGCATAACGTATGAATTAATTGTCCAGCTTTTGTTTTTTATTGGGTTTGCCAGCGGAATATGTGTTTTCGGTCATATTTTGACATTCAAATTGTTAGTATACTTTCAAGAATTTCATGTAATCTTTTTTACCTCATAACTAATTGGAGATTTTGTTACAAAGTTATACAACATAATTTAATTATTGACCGCGAAATGCATAATAAGTAAGCCATAATTTCGTCTTCTTATCCTTATGACGTCATTTCAAAAATTGACATCAAATGTCCGAAGGTACCTTTTTCCAGTGACGCGCCCCTTAAAGTCGAATTTAAAAAAAATCGGGTAGCCAGAATCACTTTTCTCGTCTCTGTATGATTTTTGGTTGTCTATTAGTTGAGATCAGTGTCCTGTCTGGTTTCTTTCTTGATATACTTCCTTCTTAGAGCCGAGGGAATAGTGTAATAGTGTTCCAGACCATCACGAGACAAAACAAGTTTAAGCAAAATACTTACAAGGCATATTTCGATCCATCCTATGTCTTCTACCGTATATTGTATTTGCATTTAGATTGCTCAAAGTCTTAACGTCGATACCTTTCATTCTTTGACTAAAACCTCATCCCAATCACACAAGCGTCTTGAATTTACCATCTAAATCTTTATCTACATCATATGCACAAATAATTACATTGATATAAATTAGTCCGCAAGTTGGATACATTTTCATTGATATTATATCAATTTTATAAAACATTAAAAGATGTATTTGCTGTCAGAAAAAAAGGAGTAAAATGTCATCTCATGAAGGCGTTAATTCAAAAGAAAGTGACCTTGACATTTAACACAACGGGATTACCTCAATCACCCTAAGAGTAGGGTCATCCAAAATATTGTGACATTAAGTGAAGGGTCATCCAAAATATTGTGACATTAAGTGTAGGGTCATCCAAAATATCATGACCTTAAGTGTAGGGTCATCCTAAATATTGTGACATCTTTTAAATGATAGTGCCTCTAGCTGGGAGCGAGCCCGCACCATCACGGCGACAGCGCCTAGCCCTGCAATTCCTGCGACGCAACCGATTGAGCTAACCGGGACAACCCCAAAAAAGGTTGATCGGATAGCCCTGATATACGTAACAATCACTGCATGACATCGGTAACGGGTTATTTTACTGATAACAGTACTGACTATATGTACGGGGAGACTTTTTACGGCCGCCACACTGCACAAATAGCGCTACTGTGAATTTCAAATGATAGTGCCTCTAGCTGGGAGCGAACCCGCACCGTCACGGCGACAGCGCCTAGCCCTGCAATTCCTGCGACGCAACCGATTGAGCTAACCGGGACAACCCCAAAAAAGATTTACCAATATATATTTTATAATAATATATGTAATTTGTTATTCATTTTACATGTATATCAATTATATTATAATGTCCTATAACTCATACTGAAAACAGTAGACAGTCACGTGATTCTCTGTTTATCTACCTAAAAATGATCTAACGGCAGATTAGTCCAGCCAATCTGGTCGTTATCAGTGACGTCGTCTATCGACTCGCTGCAAACCCGAAGAACGAAGTACGGAACGGTATGCGGTACGTGCCGGACCTAACGGCAGATATGGGTGAAATTTGTTTTTCTAGAGATCAATGTTCACCATTAGAACTTGGAAATTTTCAAAATTGTAAAAGTTTTTGCTATAAAACCATAAACTTGTGCCTGTCCCGTGACTATCAAGAGTAGAACGTACTATCTAGAGCATGTATTGGAGATAGCATGTATTGTGCATGGGCGAAGCACCTCGTAATGTGGCAAGGGAAGTAAACTTATAATGTTTATATGTACAACATTAGTGACAAAAAATGTGGCATCTAAGACACTTAGACATGTACAGCAATTTGTCGACATATTAAAAATCAACGATTTTTCGATTTGTAACATTTTGTAAAGTTGGGACTTTCCCATCGTATTTGTGTGAAATCTCAAGTGCGCTCAGGCATGAACTACCACTTGCAACAATAAGAGGTGTCTGAACTTTCGAACTTCTTCTGTTATGGTCTTCATAACTGTCGCTGTGAGCATTGAAATATCTTCCTGTGAAAAAAAAATTTGCCGAGTCTTAACGGTTTCTCTCCTTGTAAGCAATGTAAAACTTTCGATACAATGAACGCATAATGAGGATAAGGAGCAAATATGAAGTAATCCGCTTAGGAAAAAATAGCTATCGCAAATATTGTTTTTGCCCAGCAAAGGACAGTATGTGAAAATTAAAAACAATAACTTCTAAGTTAAATACTTGATCATTCTATGATTATCGATAGCCAAAGAATAACAAATTATATCATTTAGAATGATTGTGACATGACGTCCTTAAATGTTAATTGGCACGTGCGCCTGAGATGCGCGATAATCCTTAATATAGTTTACGAAAATATGTAGGAGGTTTTAAAATATTCAAGTGGAAAAGTCGGTCGGTTAATAAAAGCAGAGGGAAATGGAAACGTTTCTTTTGAAAATATTTGACACGATGCGTGTGAATAAACTGATGCCATTCAAATGGGTCTTAATTAAATTAGGATATTGGCGAGACATCGTTATTACCAATTTGCCATAAATTTTTAAAGGTAAATGAAATTTTAAGTCCTAAACAAGCAGTACTGAACGAAGTGATTGAAGTTTTGTATTTATCTCAGTATTTGCAATACAGTTTTTAATTTTCCACAATAATACTTCATTTACTTTATTTATATACCATGACAAGAGTTTCAAAATTTCCAAGAATACCCCGTCGGAGAAAGGATGTTGATTAAATAGTATTTTGGAAAATTAAAGGGCCTTAACTTCAGAGTGCCAATCAAAAACCTTAAAACATGAGGGACTGAGATAATTTGTCTCACTGAACTTAGCTGAAATAATGATCATAGGCAAGGAAGGAGGGACGGTCACTCGACACACACCCTGCCCTGTAAAGAACTATTGTATTGGTTGGTTTGAATTTAGAAAGAAAAAAAAGAATCACACCAGCCCTTCTTCCAGCATCCATTATCCCCGTTCCCTGAAGATTTTGGGATGTTTATTCGGTTGTTTTATGTTAAGAAATAAAAAATGAAAGCAACTAAACAAAGAAAAGTGGGATTGGCTTCTCAACCCCATTACCCGCCCCATCACCCACACAAAATAATATAAAATAGACATATACATACTAAAATAATATTGTGCGGTGGTAACGCCTACCTTTTCTCCTCGCCTGCGCCGAGGTGTTATTGTCATGAACAGTCTCAAGTTTGGTGAAGATTTGTAAAGACTTTGAAAGTTAGAGAGCGAACAGTGCGTATTATAGTTCAAATCAGTAATTAAACGGCAATTGCTGCAAGTACTACACATTGACAAGAGCAATCCCCTAGGTTATCAAGCTTGGTCGAGATTTAACTGCTCAACTAGATTAAATTTGCATTTAGATCGGGTTTCGTCTTGAAATTTAGAATTCATATTGGAGTTCTTTAACCTACTTCCTTAGAAATCTTATTTTCTAACAGCATAATAAGTACTCATAAAATATAAAAATTACGATTTTTGTATAGCAAATTCTTGTGTAGCAAAAAGGTTAACATGCTAATTCTACTCTAATAAATGATTGTTATTAAATTTAAAACCTAACTAAACATTTCAATTAGGTTGCAACACGATTCCTTACGATAATAACATCTGAATTTGATACAAGACTTAGGTTAAGATTTTTTGATTGTCATAATAAGAGTGCAATGAGGGCATTTAGCGTCCTATATATCCTAATATTCCGTGGAGATGCTATTTTTTCAAACTAACCCGAGTTTTTGCTGTTTTTTCGAAGTTTTCGGTCTTGTCCATTTTTTTGATATCATAAAAATCATTAAAATTCCTTCCCTGAATCAAAAATAGTCAGGGGACGTAGATTTGAAAAAAAAATCCGAGTAGCTTAGCCACCGTGATTTAAATAGCTTTTAAATCTAGACGACATGATTGAAAGCGGATATACATGTAACAAGTTTTGGGTGTTTGCCTTTTTCGAGGGATAAAGACACTACATTTACATCTTAGTCGCTTTTTGAAACAAAACTTACTAACAAGCGATTAAGGCTTACATGTGAATGTAAATATTTCCTTCATCTCTTAAAAGCCGAAAATTTTAATACATAAGAGTCCCTGACAATATTACTTTACTTGGGTGATTCGGTTTGTGAATTTAAGCAAATAACCGCCATTCGGTTTCACTGTTACATTTCACATACATGTAACTTGAAGTTTTCTTAGCGGAAAGTCAGCTGATACTGCTCACAAAGGAGTGTTAAACTATTCGTACTTAAAACCATAACTCATAAAATGTAATCCTTTCTTCTGTCTGATAATCAACTGCGAGCATTGTAAGATGTTTTCATTCATTCATTAGTTCTCCAGATTTAGTTCTGTGAAAGGTTTCTCCTGCTGTAAGATTTCTTAAAACATTTTGAGCGCATAAATAATGTCTCGAATGACTACATAACAAATTTTATTATTTTCGGTCTGTTTACGGCGGAACACAAGAAAAGGAACGTTGCTTAGATATCCGGACACGGATATAGATAATGAGCAGGTTAGATAGCGTTCTTACTGACTAAAGATTTTGTTGTCATAGACAACTTCCGTAGTTTTAGTAAGAAAGCGGTATAAGATCAGCAGGAAATGCATTGAAGTTGACAACAAGTTAACGACAGTTTGCAAGACAATCTAAGTGCCAACCTTAGTGCAGATCGGATAGTAGAAGGAGCGTGGTGCAATTAAACAAGAATAAAAACATACGGTTCCATTTAAAATTCACATTACACTTAACAGTCATTTGATGATATATTTAGAAAAATACATTTCATCTTTTCGCTAAGAATGATAGCGTCAAAAGGCAGAAAAATAACGTTAAATTGTTTATGTTTTTCAAAGCTGAAATTGCATTCAGCAGTGCAAATGAACTCATTTAGTTACAAAATGAACAGATCTTACGAAATAAAGCGTTGATGAAGTCAGAAAAGTACTGCTATGCTCTAAATTTTAGGTATTTTTGTTTTCGCAACTTATATTGTATTTTGAGTTTAAGTTAAAAAATTAACTTAAAAGTTTTCGCATTTAAATTTTCGTAAAGGTATTTGCTTTAAGTTAAAAAATTAACTTAAAGGGTTTTTGCATTTTATTTTCATAAAGGTATTTTTGACAGATTTCACGGAAAAATTTAGCAACAAACAAAGATCGTAATCTAATCAAGTCGGCGGCTTAAACATTTATTGAACAAAGGAACTTTTAGTTGTCAGACAGATAAATTGTTAGATAATCCCTTTACTTAATTAACCATGCAGATTTCGGCATTTCAAGCCATAAATGTCATCATAAGACGCGATAATGACACGCGCTTGTGGATTCATTCCAGGGGCTGGAATTTTACAGCGTCCTCAAGATCTTGGGGTTAATTTTGATTGGTCAAAATTCTAATTCATCTTAAACATTTTTGTAACAATAATTTTGATTGGTTATGATTTGCAATGCAACTAAAATTAGCAGTTCCTTTCCAGTAGGAATCACTTTGAATTTGGATTCCTTACAGTAAAGATTAATAAACTTAAAATTTGGAAAGGAAACTCTTTGTGTGTTTTAGGTAAGTTGATTAAAATACTTTAATTGTTGCACAAGAAACATTTTATGTTAAGGTAAAGTTTATTAACTAAGTAAAGCTTGTTGTGTTATATGTAAATATTAGAGTATGTTAAGTTGTTTTCATAGAAAAACACAGAAAATGATAATAAAAAACAGTTAAATAATGTTTAAAAGATAAATATGTATGTAAAGCTGTGAATGGTACAAAATCATTGTAGAACTACAAGTAAGATTAAAAAAGACTATAGCGCAGTAAGCGTGATTTTGGCTCTTTGGGTTTAATTCAATAATTACGTCATTTATGAATTCTCCAAAAAGAAACTAGAAAGATGGAAAACGTTTTTATTTAATCATTTGGCTATTTGTTGTTAAATTTGGAAGAGATGTAAATAATAAAATTATTCATTGGTTTACACATTAAAAGAAGTCAGATTTTGTACGATTCACGAATGATTTTTGATAAATATCGTGTAAGAATTTTAGTGTCATTCTAACGCTTGAAAATACCAAGCGACTCATTCACTTTGATTTATTGAACTCATTTATTGAAATTATTGTAATTTTAAATAAGTAAAAACTACATAACTGAAAAATATATTAATGGGTTAAACTGATGTACTTTATACATTTGAGAAATAATCAATGTGGATTTGTATTTACATTTATGTATATTGATTTCTATTATTGATAACTTTGAATTTGGATTCCTAACAGTAAAGATTAATAAACTTAAAATTTGGAAAGGAAACTCTTTGTGTCTTTTTAGGACAAACCAGTGGACTCCTTTTTAGGGACAACTGAAGAAGACCCTCTTTTAGGAACAAACCAGCGGAGATCCCTTTTAGGGCAAACCCATATTTACCCCTGAGTTCGAGCATTTTAAAAGCACAACAGTACATAAAATGAATGCAACACAGTCAACAATATTTAAAGCATTCGATTTTTTTTATTCAAGAACCTTTAAAAAAGGCAATAGAAGAGAAAATCGCGTTCTCGTTAGGAGGTTGTTGTTTTTTCTTATTTATCGCTTTTTGTTCTTCAGCAACTGCGGTGGCATCCTTTCATTTTTGTAACTCTTAGTATGATAATTTATCGTAAGAAGCTGCTCTGGTAACGTCTGTCTTTTCTTGATTTCAAATGTATCACTTTAAATGGTATTTGGAGAGTGTGACATAACTGTTTGCTCAACACGACATAAACATGTCGATAAAGCTTTGAATCTGTTAATTTCAAATGATGACAATAAAACCTTAAAATCAATCAAAGAAGATAAACATAAGAATTATGTACAGGTTCGGATTAATTGGCTCTGTTCCTGAAAGCCTAATCCCACAAGTAAAGGGTACCAAATTGTATCTATCCGAAACGACTGCGTGCATATGACGGAAAACGTGGAACTTTCAATGCAGTTTCTTTTCATATACCATTCCCTGATCAGTGGCGTCTGGTCCCAGGATAGAATAATGTGTTTGCCTTAAAACAAAACAACGAGTGGAAAAAGAACAAAATAGAATTTAGACATGGAATCTGAGAACATAATTCCTCAATATGGCAGGGAACGCCAAAAAAAGAATTTAAAAAATGAGTTATATATCTTTGGGGTGAATGAACAATATCAAATCTGAATGTTGTAAGGTAAAATATGTCGAAATATTGAAACTTAATTTTTTTAGGAATACTAACAGAAATAAGATTTGTTCTCAACGATTTTCATTATCACCACCGGATACTCTAAGCTTTTTGACTCTTGTGCCTTTGTGAAATTGGCCAAGTTATAAACTTATCCTCTGTAACTTCTTCCAAATGTTTTTGCGTATCGGCGTTTTAACTTGAATTACTATTTTTATTTGCCGTTAACAAGAAACCTGTTTCTGCCCATCGCGGAGAAAGTTTTTCATCGCTAGCAATACCCGTAGCATGTATAATATGGATCACGTCAATGTTTGCATTTTTTTGTTTTCACATATTTCGCTTATCCATATTTTCTGACAATATAATCTTGAAACCTCAATCTAGCGCTGTAAGAGTCAACTTTTTGCTTAAAACTCTCTACTTGAAAGTTTAATGCAGTTAAAGAACCGGGAAGTTTAAAACCGGTAATTGACACAGTGAATGCCAGTGTACTATTTTCTCTTGAAACACGCGTTAACATTTATGAGCAAAAAGCCAACACTAGAAATCTCGTAGAAACAATTTTATTTAATGAGTTGCCGTTTTGCATTTTATTGCAATCATTTCTTTTTAATCAAGTGTGAATTTGAACTTTCATCACGTAAATTGGGTTCCCTTCTTTTGTCCGGTGGTAACATTATCTATCAATATTTGTAATATATCAGCCAGTAAATATAATCTAATACCTACAATCTGGAATGATATTTTCTAGAGCTGCTTACAGCTACATGTAGCTATAACCGAAAAGAATGTGAAAAAAAGCGAAGTTTGCTGTTCTGGTATTGGCATGCTCCTTAAAACGAACAAAAGGAACTAAGTCAAACCTGTCTACAAATACCACTCAGGGGAGAACCCAAACGTGGTCTTTAACGACAGTAGATCTTTGTTCACAGGTAAATGTTTCTTTAAATCAGTCAGTAAGAAAAATAAAGTTCGGTCTTTATTCACTGGTGGTCTTTTTTACAGGTGGTCTTTAACAAAGGTTTGACTGTACATTTATATAGGATAATGTCTGGGAATATACGGACCATTGGCCAGACATGTGTCGATATAATTTCCGTCAAAATAAAATGTCCCATTATTACTAATACCGTAGGGTAATAAATGATGTCATTTTATCAAATATACTCATCATCTCATATTGTAGGTTAATTAAAAATTAGTGTGCTTTATTCCCCACAAGAGTCAACACAGCTTCCTGGATCGTATGATTCCATTATCCTGCTATTACAGAAAGATCTTGATACAAAGTGAATTGGTTTGTAATTAGAAACCGACTGTGTGATATAAAATTTTATTTAATCTACCTCTATAATATCAAGTAAAATATAACGTGAACATCAAAAGTATGAAAACTTTGTGAATGTGACTGACCAAAATTTACACCTGAACAGGATCATACTGCGAATGCCGGATAAAAAAGGGATATCCAGACCCAAATTAAACCTATAAATTCTCATTAATTAACAGGTATGCATGTATAAAACACTTAACTACCTGCTGTGCCCGACAAGTTCCAGATCTCATCTTTTTCCTTAAGCTTAAACGGAAAAAGAACGAAGTAAGTTCAAGACATTCATTGTCTCTTAGACAAAACGAATGCGATCGCTTCCTTGATACAGTAAAGTTTCAATTATACCATCGATCCATACACTTAGACAATTTATGCTTTTATATACAGCCTGATTTAAATTTGTCCTTAATAAATCATTAAACAGTTCTTTACATTTAAAATGCATTGTCACTAAAACACGCCTACATCTAACCAATGAAAGATGCGAGTGAAACGAAAATGTGATGGTCTGTAGTGCATCAATTGAAAGAATTATTGATATTTTCTCCTTGGTATTCAGAAAAAAACATTTTAAATAAATGAATTAGGCAGACCAGGAAAGCCTTATTTAGACAACGCAGACTCTGCACACAGCCAAAACACAACTTGACCAATTTCACAAATGAAAAGAGTAAATTAAAAAAGAGTACCGAGGGAACTTGGAACTTATATTGCCGCTTTGAGAACAAACGAGATTCTAGCCTGGGCAATCCTCACACTTGACCAGTCAATTTTTCAACAAACATCAAAAAGGTTCCTTGGTGAAGATCAAACTATTCCATTTTGACAATGTTGTAAGCAAAGGCAACGATATGTGACTGACAGTACTAGGAGTCAAAAAAGCGTGGGTACGCAAAGACCTTATGCAAGAACACCTTTGCAAAAATGAAAGAAGTTCAAATTCAAAAAAACCACTGGCAGAAAAGCATATCGCAACTGTGATTTTAAATTACAGTTGTAGTTTTGATAAACTTAGGTATCATCCTTTAAAATTAGTATATATTCCTTGTCTTAGTTTGTGATACCGATATCTCTGTTTCATTTTATAGTTTACCTGTTATGCAAAATTTACCCTTAATAAAGTATTTAAGACTGTTACAGCTGTTGCATATCTAGCATTGCAGGGCTATGCGCTGTCGCCTCACGGGTTCGCTCCCCAATACCGTCAATATAATTTTCTATTAATACAAACAAGCTCTAAAATGTAAACCATGTCAGTATCATTGCCACAAAATCAGGTCTTTTATCATATGTATTAGTGATACCGACACCATTTCCAGTAGAAATATTTAGGTCAAGAAAGGTTGTTTGTTTTATTACACCGCTTGAGTTCATAAGGTTACATTTTATTGAACAAAGATGGGAAATGGTTTTTTTCTATAATAAACAATTTTTAAGGAATGTTAACGCCTGTTATATTGTCATTATGATATCAGGATTATGTCAAGAGCTACCGAGAGAACCTATGTCTTTATTGAAGACTGTTCAATCTTTTAGCTTTGAACAATATAAAAGGGTTTGTTAACAAGGTGGCGATGCCTTAAACTGTGGTTGATATACCAACTATATAGTAATTTTTCTCAAGCTACTTTGCTTATATGATTGAAATGAAATATTGAGCTATGTGATTTACAATGATTTTTATTGGAAACTAATTAGAATTGATCACAGACGTTTTGGCCTCAACAAGTTTCTTTCTAAGCCACGACTTTCTATGGACTATCTATCTTGATTATCTATCGAGCAGCTTCAACTCTGTGGACGTAAGCCACTACTATTATGTTGGGACTATGAAGTCCAACTCCTATACACTCTATGAATCTTGATAACAGATTGTTCGATCTATGCTACCTTCTCAGAGAAGCTAGGCTTCATAAGAGACTACGGCAGCAGTCGAAGGAACCGTACACTGTGTATCAGATTCCGCCTTCGTGTTACAACACTACAATTGTACTACGTACTAAGTAACCTCTCTGAGGAGCGAGCTCACGGAGAGAACGCGGAAACCTTTCGGTAGCACAAATATTGGCCTCGCTAACTACTTTAAGCCAGCCAGTTGGCCTCGCTAATTATCTTAAGCCAGCCAGTGTTGTATTACACAACTTCTAGTTGCATTTAAACAACTTCTTGTTTAACCGGTCCCTTTATATTTACATTATGTTTGACAATACAATGGTTACAGGCTACCATACAAATTTGCAAAATTTTTCCTTTCGACCAAAACGTCTTCAAATCACAAAATCCGCTAAGTTAATAACTTTTACAAAATGACATTATCTATGTCAAGCAGAATTGTTAGTGCATCAATCTGTGTGATGAAAACAAATTTACTCTAATCAATACAATTATTATACATGAATTTATGATTTCACAAATATAATAAAACAGACAATTACAATCATTCCTGACAAATAGCCCCCTTCTTAAGAAAACGATCTTTCGTTTTCAAGTCTTCATGAATGATTTTTAGGACTGACTACTGTCTGCTTAAATAATCGGCAAGAAAGTTTTCTGAACCTTTGATTGCCTGAATTGTGAAATTGTAGTTTTGCAGAAATAATGCCCATCTCATTATTCTGCTGTTCTCAATCTTACTTTTCTGTATGTAAGACAAAGCATTGTGATCTGTCTGTATCACAAATTTTGTACCATATAAGTACTTCTGCAATTTTCGTATCCCAAATACTATTGCCAAACATTCACGCTCTATCACGGAATAGTTTCTTTCACGTGGGAGCAACTTTTTGCTGGCAAATGCAATGGGAAACAGGCCATCGTCATGGTGCTGTAACAATGCAGCTCCTATGCCATTCTCCGAAGCATCACACTGAAGGATGAAACTCCTTTCAAAATCAGGCAAACGGAGAATCGGTGCCCGCGTTAATTGGTCCTTCAGTGACTTAAAGGCCTTGTCTTGTGCCATGCCCCAGTTTACTTTGTTTGGCTGACCTTTCTTTGTGAGATCAGTCAGCGGCGCGGCTGTCTCAGCAAATGATGGGATGAATCGCCTGTAGTAGCTGGCCAAGCCCAGAAATGCCCTAACTTGTCTCTTCGTGGTTGGTACTTCAGCTTGACGGATTTTCTCCAACTTTTCTTCCTCCATCTGAAGAATACCGTTCCCGACCATGTGTCCGGTGAATCCGATATTGCTAAAGCCTAAAAGACATTTAGAAGGCTTAACTGTTAGGCCGGCACTTCTAATTCTGGTTAACAGCTCTCTCAACATTTCGAGGTGTTGATCCCAAGATACTGTATGCCCCAGAACATCGTCGACATAGTTGTCGGTATTGTGGCAGCCTGCGAGCAATCTACGCATCATTCGGTTAAATGTAGCACCTGAATTCACCATGCCAAAGGGCATTTTTCGGAATTGATAAGTTCCGGACTCCGTTGTAAATGCCGTATATTGACGACAGTCTTCAGCAACTGGGATTTGCCAGTAGCCTTTGGCCAAATCGACCTTTGTAAAATATTTGTCGGCTGTAAGCTTAGCCATTATGTCGTCAACATTGCCCATTGGTTCTGTGTCAAACTTGGTGACGGCATTTAACTTTCTAAAGTCAATGCAAAATCTATTACTGCCATCCTTCTTTCGCACCATCACTATGGGCGAGTTATACTCTGATGTGGCTGGTTCGATGATATTGGCTTCGAGCATAGCCTGTACTTCTACTTCCACATCTTTCCTCTTTGCATACGGTATTGGGTATTGTTTTACCCGTACAGGAGCTGTGCTGGTTAGCTCAACTCTATGCTCGGCCAACGTTGTGCATCCAGGTTGCTCCGTGAATATGTCGCTGAACTCTTTTAAGAGCTCCAATACCTGGTTCTTCTGTTCAAGCGACAGCTCTGTGTTTATTTGCACATCTTTGTATGTTTCCCCCGCTGTAACATTTGGCAGTTGCAGGAGGTTTTCATCGTCCACGGCACCTAAATGGTCATCATTTTCCGGCTCAATGATAGCCACAGTCGCAGAGACAACGTCTGTTCTTTCTTCATACCGTTTCAGTAAATTGATGTGGTATGTGGCTATCCTGTTTTCGACCTTTACTCTGTAATCCATCTTATTGATTACCTCTACCACTTCATAAGGACCTTTCCACTGAAGCATCATCTTGTTATTGCTCGTTGGTAGAAGGACCAACACTTTGTCACCCACTTTCAAGGTTCTTGGTCTAGAAGACTTGTCATAGTGGTGCTTATAAGTCTGCTGTGATTCTTTGAGGCTTTCCCTGGCTACCTTGCAGGTTTCTTCTAAACGCTGCTTTAAATCTAACACAAACTCATATGTGTTTCTAGCCTCAGGTGTTTCTTGCTCTGTCCATAGTTCCTTAAGAGCTTGCATCGGG
This sequence comes from Corbicula japonica, assembly GCA_038501625.1. Taxonomy (NCBI): domain Eukaryota; kingdom Metazoa; phylum Mollusca; class Bivalvia; order Venerida; family Cyrenidae; genus Corbicula; species Corbicula japonica. The sequence continues at coordinate 208,846 of JAZAYU010000080.1, forward strand.
TCCTAACGGTTCGGCCATACAGGAGTTCAAATGGTGAAAAACCCGTACTCGCTTGTGGAACTTCCCTGTATGCAAACAACACAGCAGACAGATATCTGTCCCAGTCTTTTGGTCTTTCTTGACACATTTTCTTCAACATAGCTTTCAAAACCCCATTCATTCTTTCACATAATTCGTTGCACTTTGGATTATAGGGTGTTGTGAATAACTGTTTTACTGAGACCAGTCTATTGACTTCACGCATCATATCAGAGGTGAACTGGGAACCTCTGTCGCTTAACATTTCAGTTGGGAAGCCTACTCTGGCGAATATGTCGAGCAATGCCTCAGCAACTCGCTCTGTTTCTATCTTGGGTAGCGCTACTGCTTCAGGATATCTTGTTGCATAGTCAACCACAGTCAGTATATAACGATTTCCCCTTTCGGATACTGGCGTGATTGGTCCTATGAGATCCACAGCCACTCTGTGGAATGGCACATCAATGATAGGCATCTGGCCTAATGGAACCTTGGTTACCCTTCCCTTTGGAATGGTCTTCTGGCATATGTCGCATGAGCGACAGAACCTAGTTACATCACTAGTTATGCCAGGCCAATAGAAGCTTGTCATGATCCTGTCTCCTGTCTTCTTTGCAGAAAGATGCCCTCCAACTATTGACTCATGGGCAAGGTCCATAACTCTTTTCCTAAATGTACTTGGGACTACAATCTGTATAGTCTCAACTATGTTTGAACCTCTCTTCTGTTCAAATATCCGATATAAGACACCTTTGCGGTCTTCATATCTATATTTATGACCACCTTTGGTCATCATCTCCTTGTTGTTCGACGCGTGTGACCATAATTTGTTCAACGACGTGTCTTCTTTTTGAGCATGTTTCAATGAATCAACATTGATCTCTGAGCTACAAGAGGGTGTTGGGACATTCAATGCGCTGATCGGTTGCTCAGCTTTCTTAGCTTGGGCTCTTGTCATGACTGCAGCAACTTTTGATTCCAGTATAGAGGTGTTTGTTTCCTGATGCTTAGTCCAGTTTGGGTCTGGTTTGTCAAGCACACCAGGTATATTGCCTAAAACAAGATCACATATGAGTGATTTTGGCACCATGACCTCTATCTCTCCTTGGTAATATGGAGTGTTAATGCTTACTTTAGCAGTTGGAACAGTCTTAGCTTGGCCATCGATAGTTATCATAACTATTTGCTTTCCTGACAACTGATCATCACGAACTAATTCCCTTCGGACTGCTGCTAGCTCACAGCCTGTGTCTCTAAGGACCCTCACCTCTCTGTCTCCGACATACCCTGTTCGAATGTCTAAGTTACGCTCACCTTCTAACATCTCTATGGTACATGCTCCTGTGATGACTGGCATTGACTCGCCATTTGCTAGCTTTAGTTGGCCGTTCTCTATATTTTCGTTTATAGAAGCACGCATGCATAATGCTGAAACCTTTTTGTCATTTGCTCGGCCTTCATCATTTTTCACATTCTTTTGAGTTCCTTTCGACCCATCGCGAAATCGGCAGTCTCGTGCAAGATGACCAACTTTATTACAGTTGAAGCACGTCGACCTAGAATTGTTTGTGCTAGGCTTTTGTGTTGTCTCCTTATTCTGGTCATTTGGTTTGGCTGCCTTATTTGGCGTATGGCTTGTCTTGGAACTTCTGTTACATGTGATCGACCCTCCATGGGCTTCTATATATTGCTCGGCAAGCCTGGTCACATCTTCGACCGATCTTGGCATTCTTTCTTTTATGAACAAAGCCAAGTCCTGAGAACAACTGTGAATGAATTGTTCCCTAATCAATAGATCTGACAGAGCTTTGTATGTATCATCTATCTCAGCCATCTCTGTCCATCTACTGAAATATCTCCTTAGCCTAGCAATGAACTGGAATACAGTTTCGCCCTGTAATGGCTTGCTATCTCTAAACTTCAGCCTGAACCCCTCTTCGGTCAGCTGATAGCGTTTCAACACAGCTTTCTTTAATGCTGTGTAATCGTTGGCCTCTTCTGGAGGCATGCTTGAATACACTTCCAAACCTTTGCCAGTTAATAGTGAGCTTAAACTCACAGCCCATGTGGATTCATCCCACTTCTGGCTCTTGGCAAAGCGTTCAAAACGTTTTATATAAGCGTCCATATCATCTTTGGACTCTTCAAACTTCGGCAGTTTAGGTCGCAAAGACTTGCTGTTCACAAACTCTGTTGTTGATGCAGCCTTGTCACCTAACTCAGCCTTTAGACGGAGAAGCTCCATCTCTCTGTCTTTCATCTCAAGCTCGTATCGTCGTTGTTCATCAAGACGTCGAGCTTCGATTTCTTGCTGCTCCTTTCGAATTAGCGCTTCACGTTCTTGCTCATCCCTGCGAATTTGGGCTTCGCGTTCTAGACGCTGAGCTTCGACTTCTTGCTGCTCTTTCAGAAGTAGCGCTTCTTCCTTGCGAATTTGGGCTTCGCGTTCGAAACGTTCCATCTCACGTCGCTGAGCACGCTCTTCTCTTTCATGGTACTCAGCCTCTTTCTTTTCAACGTATGTTGAAAGCTCTGAGCCTTTCAGCCCCAGCCGTTCGCCTAGTGTTATCCACTTTTCGTAGTCCATATTTGGCTATATAGTTGACAAAGCACAGCTGATGATACCTTCTGTTAACTAAATCCCGGACGAGCCCCCAATTAGTCAAGAGCTACCGAGAGAACCTATGTCTTTATTGAAGACTGTTCAATCTTTTAGCTTTGAACAATATAAAAGGGTTTGTTAACAAGGTGGCGATGCCTTAAACTGTGGTTGATATACCAACTATATAGTAATTTTTCTCAAGCTACTTTGCTTATATGATTGAAATGAAATGTTGAGCTATGTGATTTACAATGATTTTTATTGGAAACTAATTAGAATTGATCACAGACGTTTTGGCCTCAACAAGTTTCTTTCTAAGCCACGACTTTCTATGGACTATCTATCTTGATTATCTATCGAGCAGCTTCAACTCTGTGGACGTAAGCCACTACTATTATGTTGGGACTATGAAGTCCAACTCCTATACACTCTATGAATCTTGATAACAGATTGTTCGATCTATGCTACCTTCTCAGAGAAGCTAGGCTTCATAAGAGACTACGGCAGCAGTCGAAGGAACCGTACACTGTGTATCAGATTCCGCCTTCGTGTTACAACACTACAATTGTACTACGTACTAAGTAACCTCTCTGAGGAGCGAGCTCACGGAGAGAACGCGGAAACCTTTCGGTAGCACAAATATTGGCCTCGCTAACTACTTTAAGCCAGCCAGTTGGCCTCGCTAATTATCTTAAGCCAGCCAGTGTTGTATTACACAACTTCTAGTTGCATTTAAACAACTTCTTGTTTAACCGGTCCCTTTATATTTACATTATGTTTGACAATACAATGGTTACAGGCTACCATACAAATTTGCAAAATTTTTCCTTTCGACCAAAACGTCTTCAAATCACAAAATCCGCTAAGTTAATAACTTTTACAAAATGACATTATCTATGTCAAGCAGAATTGTTAGTGCATCAATCTGTGTGATGAAAACAAATTTACTCTAATCATTACAATTATTATACATGAATTTATGATTTCACAAATATAATAAAACAGACAATTACAATCATTCCTGACAAATAGCCCCCTTCTTAAGAAAACGATCTTTCGTTTTCAAGTCTTCATGAATGATATTTAGGACTGACTACTGTCTGCTTAAATAATCGGCAAGAAAGTTTTCTGAACCTTTGATTGCCTGAATTGTGAAATTGTAGTTTTGCAGAAATAATGCCCATCTCATTATTCTGCTGTTCTCAATCTTACTTTTCTGTATGTAAGACAAAGCATTGTGATCTGTCTGTATCACAAATTTTGTACCATATAAGTACTTCTGCAATTTTCGTATCCCAAATACTATTGCCAAACATTCACGCTCTATCACGGAATAGTTTCTTTCACGTGGGAGCAACTTTTTGCTGGCAAATGCAATGGGAAACAGGCCATCGTCATGGTGCTGTAACAATGCAGCTCCTATGCCATTCTCCGAAGCATCACACTGAAGGATGAAACTCCTTTCAAAATCAGGCAAACGGAGAATCGGTGCCCGCGTTAATTGGTCCTTCAGTGACTTAAAGGCCTTGTCTTGTGCCATGCCCCAGTTTACTTTGTTTGGCTGACCTTTCTTTGTGAGATCAGTCAGCGGCGCGGCTGTCTCAGCAAATGATGGGATGAATCGCCTGTAGTAGCTGGCCAAGCCCAGAAATGCCCTAACTTGTCTCTTCGTGGTTGGTACTTCAGCTTGACGGATTTTCTCCAACTTTTCTTCCTCCATCTGAAGAATACCGTTCCCGACCATGTGTCCGGTGAATCCGATATTGCTAAAGCCTAAAAGACATTTAGAAGGCTTAACTGTTAGGCCGGCACTTCTAATTCTGGTTAACAGCTCTCTCAACATTTCGAGGTGTTGATCCCAAGATACTGTATGCCCCAGAACATCGTCGACATAGTTGTCGGTATTGTGGCAGCCTGCGAGCAATCTACGCATCATTCGGTTAAATGTAGCACCTGAATTCACCATGCCAAAGGGCATTTTTCGGAATTGATAAGTTCCGGACTCCGTTGTAAATGCCGTATATTGACGACAGTCTTCAGCAACTGGGATTTGCCAGTAGCCTTTGGCCAAATCGACCTTTGTAAAATATTTGTCGGCTGTAAGCTTAGCCATTATGTCGTCAACATTGCCCATTGGTTCTGTGTCAAACTTGGTGACGGCATTTAACTTTCTAAAGTCAATGCAAAATCTATTACTGCCATCCTTCTTTCGCACCATCACTATGGGCGAGTTATACTCTGATGTGGCTGGTTCGATGATATTGGCTTCGAGCATAGCCTGTACTTCTACTTCCACATCTTTCCTCTTTGCATACGGTATTGGGTATTGTTTTACCCGTACAGGAGCTGTGCTGGTTAGCTCAACTCTATGCTCGGCCAACGTTGTGCATCCAGGTTGCTCCGTGAATATGTCGCTGAACTCTTTTAAGAGCTCCAATACCTGGTTCTTCTGTTCAAGCGACAGCTCTGTGTTTATTTGCACATCTTTGTATGTTTCCCCCGCTGTAACATTTGGCAGTTGCAGGAGGTTTTCATCGTCCACGGCACCTAAATGGTCATCATTTTCCGGCTCAATGATAGCCACAGTCGCAGAGACAACGTCTGTTCTTTCTTCATACCGTTTCAGTAAATTGATGTGGTATGTGGCTATCCTGTTTTCGACCTTTACTCTGTAATCCATCTTATTGATTACCTCTACCACTTCATAAGGACCTTTCCACTGAAGCATCATCTTGTTATTGCTCGTTGGTAGAAGGACCAACACTTTGTCACCCACTTTCAAGGTTCTTGGTCTAGAAGACTTGTCATAGTGGTGCTTATAAGTCTGCTGTGATTCTTTGAGGCTTTCCCTGGCTACCTTGCAGGTTTCTTCTAAACGCTGCTTTAAATCTAACACAAACTCATATGTGTTTCTAGCCTCAGGTGTTTCTTGCTCTGTCCATAGTTCCTTAAGAGCTTGCATCGGGCCTCTAACGGTTCGGCCATACAGGAGTTCAAATGGTGAAAAACCCGTACTCGCTTGTGGAACTTCCCTGTATGCAAACAACACAGCAGACAGATATCTGTCCCAGTCTTTTGGTCTTTCTTGACACATTTTCTTCAACATAGCTTTCAAAACCCCATTCATTCTTTCACATAATCCGTTGCACTTTGGATTATAGGGTGTTGTGAATAACTGTTTTACTGAGACCAGTCTATTGACTTCACGCATCATATCAGAGGTGAACTGGGAACCTCTGTCGCTTAACATTTCAGTTGGGAAGCCTACTCTGGCGAATATGTCGAGCAATGCCTCAGCAACTCGCTCTGTTTCTATCTTGGGTAGCGCTACTGCTTCAGGATATCTTGTTGCATAGTCAACCACAGTCAGTATATAACGATTTCCCCTTTCGGATACTGGCGTGATTGGTCCTATGAGATCCACAGCCACTCTGTGGAATGGCACATCAATGATAGGCATCTGGCCTAATGGAACCTTGGTTACCCTTCCCTTTGGAATGGTCTTCTGGCATATGTCGCATGAGCGACAGAACCTAGTTACATCACTAGTTATGCCAGGCCAATAGAAGCTTGTCATGATCCTGTCTCCTGTCTTCTTTGCAGAAAGATGCCCTCCAACTATTGACTCATGGGCAAGGTCCATAACTCTTTTCCTAAATGTACTTGGGACTACAATCTGTATAGTCTCAACTATGTTTGAACCTCTCTTCTGTTCAAATATCCGATATAAGACACCTTTGCGGTCTTCATATCTATATTTATGACCACCTTTGGTCATCATCTCCTTGTTGTTCGACGCGTGTGACCATAATTTGTTCAACGACGTGTCTTCTTTTTGAGCATGTTTCAATGAATCAACATTGATCTCTGAGCTACAAGAGGGTGTTGGGACATTCAATGCGCTGATCGGTTGCTCAGCTTTCTTAGCTTGGGCTCTTGTCATGACTGCAGCAACTTTTGATTCCAGTATAGAGGTGTTTGTTTCCTGATGCTTAGTCCAGTTTGGGTCTGGTTTGTCAAGCACACCAGGTATATTGCCTAAAACAAGATCACATATGAGTGATTTTGGCACCATGACCTCTATCTCTCCTTGGTAATATGGAGTGTTAATGCTTACTTTAGCAGTTGGAACAGTCTTAGCTTGGCCATCGATAGTTATCATAACTATTTGCTTTCCTGACAACTGATCATCACGAACTAATTCCCTTCGGACTGCTGCTAGCTCACAGCCTGTGTCTCTAAGGACCCTCACCTCTCTGTCTCCGACATACCCTGTTCGAATGTCTAAGTTACGCTCACCTTCTAACATCTCTATGGTACATGCTCCTGTGATGACTGGCATTGACTCGCCATTTGCTAGCTTTAGTTGGCCGTTCTCTATATTTTCGTTTATAGAAGCACGCATGCATAATGCTGAAACCTTTTTGTCATTTGCTCGGCCTTCATCATTTTTCACATTCTTTTGAGTTCCTTTCGACCCATCGCGAAATCGGCAGTCTCGTGCAAGATGACCAACTTTATTACAGTTGAAGCACGTCGACCTAGAATTGTTTGTGCTAGGCTTTTGTGTTGTCTCCTTATTCTGGTCATTTGGTTTGGCTGCCTTATTTGGCGTATGGCTTGTCTTGGAACTTCTGTTACATGTGATCGACCCTCCATGGGCTTCTATATATTGCTCGGCAAGCCTGGTCACATCTTCGACCGATCTTGGCATTCTTTCTTTTATGAACAAAGCCAAGTCCTGAGAACAACTGTGAATGAATTGTTCCCTAATCAATAGATCTGACAGAGCTTTGTATGTATCATCTATCTCAGCCATCTCTGTCCATCTACTGAAATATCTCCTTAGCCTAGCAATGAACTGGAATACAGTTTCGCCCTGTAATGGCTTGCTATCTCTAAACTTCAGCCTGAACCCCTCTTCGGTCAGCTGATAGCGTTTCAACACAGCTTTCTTTAATGCTGTGTAATCGTTGGCCTCTTCTGGAGGCATGCTTGAATACACTTCCAAACCTTTGCCAGTTAATAGTGAGCTTAAACTCACAGCCCATGTGGATTCATCCCACTTCTGGCTCTTGGCAAAGCGTTCAAAACGTTTTATATAAGCGTCCATATCATCTTTGGACTCTTCAAACTTCGGCAGTTTAGGTCGCAAAGACTTGCTGTTCACAAACTCTGTTGTTGATGCAGCCTTGTCACCTAACTCAGCCTTTAGACGGAGAAGCTCCATCTCTCTGTCTTTCATCTCAAGCTCGTATCGTCGTTGTTCATCAAGACGTCGAGCTTCGATTTCTTGCTGCTCCTTTCGAATTAGCGCTTCACGTTCTTGCTCATCCCTGCGAATTTGGGCTTCGCGTTCTAGACGCTGAGCTTCGACTTCTTGCTGCTCTTTCAGAAGTAGCGCTTCTTCCTTGCGAATTTGGGCTTCGCGTTCGAAACGTTCCATCTCACGTCGCTGAGCACGCTCTTCTCTTTCATGGTACTCAGCCTCTTTCTTTTCAACGTATGTTGAAAGCTCTGAGCCTTTCAGCCCCAGCCGTTCGCCTAGTGTTATCCACTTTTCGTAGTCCATATTTGGCTATATAGTTGACAAAGCACAGCTGATGATACCTTCTGTTAACTAAATCCCGGACGAGCCCCCAATTAGTCAAGAGCTACCGAGAGAACCTATGTCTTTATTGAAGACTGTTCAATCTTTTAGCTTTGAACAATATAAAAGGGTTTGTTAACAAGGTGGCGATGCCTTAAACTGTGGTTGATATACCAACTATATAGTCATTTTTCTCAAGCTACTTTGCTTATATGATTGAAATGAAATGTTGAGCTATGTGATTTACAATGATTTTTATTGGAAACTAATTAGAATTGATCACAGACGTTTTGGCCTCAACAAGTTTCTTTCTAAGCCACGACTTTCTATGGACTATCTATCTTGATTATCTATCGAGCAGCTTCAACTCTGTGGACGTAAGCCACTACTATTATGTTGGGACTATGAAGTCCAACTCCTATACACTCTATGAATCTTGATAACAGATTGTTCGATCTATGCTACCTTCTCAGAGAAGCTAGGCTTCATAAGAGACTACGGCAGCAGTCGAAGGAACCGTACACTGTGTATCAGATTCCGCCTTCGTGTTACAACACTACAATTGTACTACGTACTAAGTAACCTCTCTGAGGAGCGAGCTCACGGAGAGAACGCGGAAACCTTTCGGTAGCACAAATATTGGCCTCGCTAACTACTTTAAGCCAGCCAGTTGGCCTCGCTAATTATCTTAAGCCAGCCAGTGTTGTATTACACAACTTCTAGTTGCATTTAAACAACTTCTTGTTCCAAAAGTTGAAACCGGTCCCTTTATATTTACATTATGTTTGACAATACAATGGTTACAGGCTACCATACAAATTTGCAAAATTTTTCCTTTCGACCAAAACGTCTTCAAATCACAAAATCCGCTAAGTTAATAACTTTTACAAAATGACATTATCTATGTCAAGCAGAATTGTTAGTGCATCAATCTGTGTGATGAAAACAAATTTACTCTAATCATTACAATTATTATACATGAATTTATGATTTCACAAATATAACAAAACAGACAATTACAATCATTCCTGACAGATTAACAGATATCAACAGTATCTGCATAGCAGGATAAAATCTTATAAACGACCAAAGATGCATAGAAGAAGAAGAAGAAAAAGTCTTTATTCATAAGATATGCAAAAATAAATGACATTTTGAAATAGATCATTTATGATCCCTGATCAAAATGAATACTTCCAAGTGTATATCTTTCCGAATCGGTCAATGGCGGCAAGTAATAGTTTATCTTTTGTTTAAAATTAATTTATTATTCTTATTTTATTTGTTTTGTTTAAATTTACCCCACTCCCATCAAATACAGTCAATCAAAACAAGAAATATCTTTAAAAAAGATAAACGGCGTTGATGGAAATAATTTGTAAAATACATGTATATAAGAAAGAAAGAAATATAGAGAGGCGAAGCAGACACAGTTTAGTTCTTTTATTTTACTTGTTATAGCTGTTGACGAACCCTCCCTGCCTTCTTAGTATGACCTAGAGATTAAGCAACCGAATCATTACAACTCATAAATTCATTGAAAGTGTCTTTAAAAAATGTTGAAGCTGTTGCAACAATTTCAAACGGTGATAATAAGTCGATTAAAGAAGCAATGTCTTACATTAAATATTCAGTTTCAATAAACTACCTCTTCATACGGTGATAATAAGTCGATTAAAGAAGCAATGTCTTACATTAAATATTCAGTTTCAATAAACTACCTCTTGTAGAGTTAGAACTCAATATGAATAAATGTCCTTAAAATTTAATAAATATAAATAATAACAGCTAGTAACAAGAGCGAAATCTACCAACTTTTACGTAAAATAACTTTTTAAAAAGCGTCCCTCCAGAGTATTGAACCCGGGGCCCCCGCTTGCGAGGCGAGAGAGTTAGCCACTACACTACAGAGAACTTGACTTTCAGATTTGAAATTAACAATCAGTATCAAAGGAACTAGAAAGGAACCAGTAAGAACTAGAAATATCTGCACTTCTCTTTCGTTTTACAAGTAGTATTGTACGCAAGTGTTTACCTGACACACAAGAATAGTCCATATAAAATTGTATGTAAGCCATTAATATTGACTTAACTGGTTATTTAAATCGTAAATATGTTTTTCTCCAATACAATTATCGCTTTTAAAAACGAAAATGCTCGAACATGTAAGTGTCAGGTAAATACTTACACAAAATATAAAAATCGTTACGGTATCATAAACAACACCTACTGACAACCAATCGAAATAATATATTTGATTTTCCCGCTGCATATTAATAAAAATCCCACTAGATACCTCTCCACCCTGCTAGATGCCTCTCTGGTGTATATAGCTACCAATCGAAATAATTTATTTCATTTTCCCGCTGCATAATAATAGAATACGAGTATTATTTACAACATTTAATTGGTCGAAAAACTGGGTCAAAAGTGAGCTTAGACAGCTAACGCCGAAAAAAAAGAAAAGAAAGGGGGTGTTTATAGTTAAACACCTTTTTGGTTATCCACAGGAGGTTTTAAACATTTTGATCATGGATTGAATAGCACAATACATTACGAAATGCTCATAAATCATAGACACAGCTATTTTTGGTTCCATAACAATCAGCATAAATTTCTATACAATGTATGCATTTTTACGTCAGTTTAGACATACAATTTATAATAGTATATAATTGTACAGGGTCTGTCCCACATATATCAGTATACTATTTTTCTTAATTTCAAAACCCCTAAGTATTAAAACACTAATATTTTTTACATTTTTTTCATTTTCTGAGCACATAAGTTCAACCATTTTAAACATGCTTTTGCGATTATAAAAATTTGGTGTCATATATAATTTACGTAAATATTCTAAGAGTTTACATTTGAATATGAAATGGAACTCATCACCTAAGACGTGGCAGGTATTACATAACCTTTCGTTATACGGTATTGGGTTGGGCTTTTGCCACCTACCAGTTTAAACTTCAAGTCTGTGGCTCGATGTTCTAAATCGTGTCAAAGCCACTCTAAACTTTTTAATATTTAACATATTCAAATATTGTTTAAAATCAAATGACATGAAATGTACATAAAATCTTGCCCTACTTGACTCTTTCAATCTAGCTTCCCAGTTTTGGATAAATGAATCTCAGGCGTAATTTAAGTATAATAAGGCATAATAAGTACCCATAGGGATGCCTATTATCCGTTTATAAAATAGATGCACTAAACTGCACATTAATTTTATCCAGCAAGAGATAGCCCGCTCCGATAAAGTCTTATAATTCATGGTGTGTACATGTAATTGTCAAAGGAGGTATGTAAAATTTTTGGTTGCAACATCGAATATTTTTTATCTGATGTAAGAACAATATTATATTGTATTGGTTTATGAGAATACAACTTCTTTGTTTACGAATCCTCGGTCAAGGACCGTATATTTTACTTAATTGAGTCAACAATTGCGTGTTACAAAATTAATCTCTAGCCAAGGTTCCGGAAAGTCTTACTTTACCATTATTGCATGCTACAAATATTATTCTGTAAACAATCTTACGGTATGTTTTACTTAATGTCAAACGAGTTGTAATTCCATAATTGCATGTGAAAGTAAGACTAAAATTGAACTTAAAAATTATTTAAACTTAATTTGTGGAATTTCAGAAGTCGTCAAAGTCGATTATTCTATAATGCATAAGGTGTGAACTAATTGTCCAGCTTTTGTTGTATATTGGGTTCAACACTGGAGTAATAATATTTTCGGTTATATTTTTGACATTCAAATTTTTACTACACTTGGAAAAAATTTGAACAAAAGGTGAAATATGCATATCAGTGATTGCCACATTCAGAAAAACAGCCTCCCCACACAGTCAAAAAGAAGAAAGAGGGAGAGAGCATGGTTAATAAAATTATCAGCAAAAAAGACACCACAAACAATTAACAAAATCAGAACCCGAGGGGTTACCGCCTTGGTTTGGTCAGTGGCAAATCAAATTGCCACTGGGGGTTTAAACAGGTTCTAGGTTGCACCAACCTCACACTTGTCCCAACAGGTTCTCATATCACAAAAACAAGTACAAGTTGTCTTGGTGAAATAACTCACACCCACCCATCGGCTCAACAATGTTGCATGCAAATGCACACAAACATATAAAACATAAGAAGGTTATAGCATTGCAAAGCCAAAGGGCGGGTACACAATGATCTTACCGAGACCAGAGCTCCTTGAGTAAAATCATCAAGAACACGATGACAGGGATAAAAGAAACAAATCGAGCTTCCAGGTTCTTTTAAGAAAAGATTTCCCCATAAACCTTCATAAACTCTTAAACGCCTGCCACCGTTGTGCAACCAAAGAGATAAGCATAATGATCAACTAAAGATGGGTTAATCACCAGGCCTGCAGAGCGCTGTAAATATCATGTTGGTTACCTTTCTTTTTAAATTAACAAATGATTTTACGAATAACCGAGAGAAATTAACATTGCCTTTTATCTTCTTAAGTTAATAAATTAAAACTCCATAAAAAAAACTGGCTGTGAAATACCTTTTTGCAATGGTGATTTTAAACTGCACCTGTATTTATGAATTAGATCTGGGTATCGGCGATGAAACTTGCAAAAGGTTTTCCTTAATTTGTGATACCGATCTTTCTTTCCTCATAACTAATAGCAGATTTTGTTACACAATAAGATAAAATAATTTAATTATTGACCGCAAAATGCATAACTTAATAAGTAGGCCATAATGTTTTCTTCTTATCCTTATGACGTTATTTCAAGAATTGATGTCAAATGTCCGAAGGTTCCTTTTCCAGTGACGCGCCCCTCAAAGTCGAATTCCAAAAAAGTTAAATATGCATATCAGGAATCGCCACACTTTTCCGTTCCGTTAAAAAACGATCGGGTCGCCAAAATCACTTTCTCGTCTCTGTATTAACTTTGGTTACCTATCAGTTGAGATGTTTCTGCCTCATTTTTATTCTTGATATACTTCCTTCTTAGAGCCAAGAGAATAGTGTAATAGTGTTCCAGACCACCACGAGACAATTCAAGATTAAGCAAAATACTTACAAGGCATGTTTCGATCCATCCTATGTCTTCTATAGTAAATTGTATTTGCATTTAGATTGCTTGAAGTCTTAATGTCGAAATCTTTTATTCTTTGACTCAAACCCCATCCGAATCACACAAGCGTCTTGCATATACCCATCCGAATCACACAAGCGTCTTGCATATACAATCTAAATCTCTATCTTCAACATATGCGCAGATGATTTTATTGATATAAATTGGTCCGCAAGTGGGATACCATTTTTTGGTCACAATGAAAAAAGAATTTCATATAATATATTAAATCATTGATATTAAAACAGTCATTCAAAGATGTATTTGCTGTCAGAAAAATGAGTAAAATGTCAACTCGTTTGACACGGAAGGTGTTAATCAAAAGAAAAGTGATCGTGACATGTAACACAACGCGATTACTTAATTGCTCACGTGTAGGGTCATCCTAAATATTGGAACATATTTAAAGATTTACCAATATGTATTTTATAAACAATATATGTATTTTGTTATTCATTTTATATCAATATTATAATGTCCTATAACTGATAATGAAAACAGTAGACAGTCACGTGATTCTCTGTTTATCTACCTAAAAATAATCTTACGGCAGATTAGTCCAGCCCGTCTGGACGTTTTCAGTGACGTTGTCAATCGACTCGCTGCAAACCTGAAGAACGGAGTATGGAACGGTATGCGGTACGTGCCGGACATAACGGCAGATATGGGTGAAATTTGTTTTTGTAGTTTTGTTGAGATCAATGTTCACCATTTGAACTTGGAGATTTCAAAATTGTAAAAGTTTTTGCTATAAAACCATAATCTTGTGCTTGTCACGTGACTATCTTGTTACAGAACGTACTATCCGTGCTATATAGAGCATGTATTGGGCATGGGTGAAGCACCCCTTAATGGTGCAAGAGAAGTAAACTTATAATGTTTACAACATTCGTGATAAAAAATTGTGGCATCTAAGACACTTGGACATGTACAGCAATTCGTCAACATATTAAAAATCAACGATTTTTCGATTTGTAACATTTTGTAAAGTTGGGACTTTCACGTCGTATTTGTGTGAAATTTCAAGTGCGTTCAGGCATGAACTACCACTTGCAACAATAAGAGGTGTCTGAACTTCCGAACTTCTTCTGTTGTGGTCTTCATTACTGTCGCTGTGAGCATTGAACTATCTTTCTGTAAAAAAAAAAGATTTTGCCGACGGAGTCTAAACGGTTTCTCTCCTTGTAAACAATATAAAGCTTTCGATACAATGAACGCATAATGAGCAAATATGAAGTAATTCGCTAAGGGAAAAATAGTTGTCGCAAATATTTTCTTTGCCCAGTGAAGGACAGTATGTGAAAATTTAAAAAAAAAACTTCTAAGTTAAATACTTGTTTTCTCCATGATGATCGATAGCCAAAGAATAACAAATTATATCATTTTGAACGATTGTGACATGACGTCCTTAAATGGTAATTTGCAAGTGCGCCTAAGATGCGAGATCATCCTTAATATATACTTAAGGACTTTGAAAACGCACCCTTGGGATAAGTGTATATAAACATAGAAGACGCCTTTTATATCAAACCTATTATATAGCTGTGTAAAGTACAACTCATTGCCGTCATTTTGATACCAAAATATTTAAAATTGGTTCATTGATAATAAAAATATCGCGTGTTCAAGACAGTAACCCTGAAATCAAAAGTAACACTTTAGCCAATACAAGCGTTCGTTTTCAATGATATGCCTTTAATTGTAATGCAAGCTCTATAGGCGTGAAGTGTTACTTTTGATTTTAGGGTTACTGTCTTTAACTCGCAATATCTTTTGTATAAATAGACCAATCTTAAATATTTTACTATCAAACTGACGGCAATGAATTGTACTTTACAAAGGTATGTGAAACATTTCATTTCAAAGGCCTTTTCCAAGTTAAAATACACTTATCCCAAGGGTGCGTTTTCAAAGTCCTTAAGTATAGTTTACAAAAGTATGTAGGAGGTTTTAAAATATTCAAGTGGAAAAGTCGGTCGGTTAATAAAAGCAGAGGGAAATGAAAACGTTTTTTTAAAATTATTTGACAAGATGCGTGTGAAGAAACTGATGCCATTCAAATGCGTCTTAATTAAATTAGGAAATTGGCGAGACATCATATTGCCAATTTGCCATAAATTTTTAAAAGTAAATGAAATTTTAAGTCTTAAACAAGCAGTACTGAACGAAGTAATTGAAGTTTTGTATTTATCGCAGTATGTGCAATACAATTTTTTATTTTCCATAATAATACTTCATTTACTTTATTCATATACCATGACAAGAGTTCCAAAATTTCACAGAATACCCCGTCGGAGAAAGGATATTGATAAAATAGCATTTTGGAAAATTAAAGGGCCTTAATTCCAGAGTGCCAATCAAAAACCTTAAAACAAGAGTGACTGAGATAATTCGTCCCACTGAACTTAGCTGAAATAATGATAAAAGGAAAGGAAGGAGGGACGGGCACTCGATACACACCCCGCCCTGTAAAGAACTATTGTATTGGTTGGTTTGAATTTAGAAAGAAAAAAGAACCAAACCCGCCCTTCTTCCAGCAACCATTATCCCCGTTCTCTGAAGATTTTGGGATGTTTATTCGGTTGTTTTATGTTAAGAGATAAAAAATGAAAGAAATTAAATAAAGAAAATTGGGATTGGCCTCCCAACCTCATTACTCGACCCCTCACCAACACAAAATAATATAAAATATATATGAACACACTAAAATAATATTGTGCGGTGGTAACGCCTGCCTTTCTCCTCGCCTGCGCCGAGGTGTTATTGTCATGAACAGTCTCAAGTTTGGTGAAGATTTGCGAAGACTTTGAAAGTTAGAGAGCGAACGGTGCTTATAATAGTTCAAATCAGTAATTAAACGGCGATTGCTGCAAGTACTACACAGTGACAAGAGCAATCCCACGGGTTATCAAGCTCGGTCGAGATATAACTGCTTAACTTGATTAAATTTGCATTTAGATCGGCTTTCGTCTTAGAATTTAGAATGCATGTGGGAGTACTTTAACCTACTTCCCTATAAATCTTATTTTCTAACAGCATAATAAGTACTCTTAAGAGGTCTCAAACATTGCAAATGGCGAAAACTAGCTAAAATTTCAAAAATGAATTTTGGGGAAATACTTATTGCCAACTAGATTTTAGTAAAGAAATGTATTTAGCTATGGATGTAGAATCTACTTTCATTTTGAACCAGGAAGTAAGATTTCCTTGACATGCTTGAATTTCTTGAAAACCATAACATTATTTTGACGAATTGGCACTAAACATTGTAGATCAGCATATACTTATTTCAGGTATGAGTTGTTTTGGTATATTGTTCATGAATTTCAGAATTCTCGTGCAAATGTTTTTTCTTTTGTTTTAGTATGTGCTTGGTATTTAGGACATGAATTAGACTAAACTGAGCTTGCAAACATTTACTACATCCATAGCTAAATACATTTATTTACTAAAATCTAGGTGGCAATAAGTATTTCCCCCAAAATTCATTTTTTTGAAATTTTAGCCTGTTTTTAGCCATTTGCAATGTTTGCGATACCTTAAAATATAAAAATTTCCGATTTTCGTATACAAACTTCTTGTGTAGCAAAAAGGGTAACATGCTAATTCTACTCTAATAAATGATTGTTATTAAATTTAAAACCTATCTAAATATTTCAGTTAGGTTGCAACACGATTCCTTTTACGATAATAACATCTGAATTTGATACAAGACTTTGGTTAAGATTTTTTGATTGTCATAATAAGAGTGAAATGATGAGCATTTAGCGTCTTGTATATCCTAATATTCCGTGGAGATGCTATTTTTTCAAACTCATCCGAGTTTTTGGTTATTTTTCGAAGTTTTCGGTCTTGTCCATTTTTTGATATCATAAACATCATTAAAAGTCCTTCCCTGAATCAAAAATAGTCAGGGTACGTAGATTTGATCAAAAATAGTTCGAGTAGCATAGCCATTGTGATTTTTATAGCTTTTGAATCTAGACGATATGATTGATCGCGGATATACATGTAACAAGTTTTGGGTGTTTGCCTTTTTAGAGGGATAAAGACACTACATTTACATCTTAGTCGCTTTTTGAAACAAAAAAAAAGAAAATTACTGACAAGCAACTAAGACTTACATGTGAATGTAAACATTTCCTTTATCTCTTAAAAGCCGAAAAATTTAATACATAAGAGTCCCTGACAATATTACTTTATTTAGATGATTCGGTTTGTGAATTTAAGCAAATAACCGCTATTCGGTTGCACTGTTACATTTCACATACATGAAACTTGAAGTTTTCTTAGCGGAAAGTAAGCTGATACTGCTCACAAAGGAGTGTTAAACTATTAGTACTTAAAACCTTAGTACTCATAAAATGTAATCCTTTCTTCTGTCTGATAATCAACTGCGAGCATTGTAAGATGTTGAATTCATTTATTAGTTCTCCAGAATTAGTTCTGAGAAAGGTTTCTCCTGCTGTAAGATTTCTTAAAAAAATTTGAGCGCATAAATAATGTCTCGAACGAGTGAGTAACTAATTTTATTATTTTCGGTTTGTTTAAGGCGGAACACAAGAAGAGAAACGTTGCTTTTGATATCCGGACACGGATATAGATAATGAGCAGGTTTAATAGCGTTCTTACTGACTAAAGATTTTGCTGAGACAACTACCGTAGTTTAAGAAAGAAAGCGATATAAAATCTGCAGGAAATGCATTGAAGTTGACAACAAGTTAACGAGTGAAATATATTTTTATCTTTCTCTGGTAAAAATAAATTTTCTTTTTATTTTATGCTTTATGTGCACAATTTGTGCGAATTTGACAGAAAAATTGCATGAAATGGCGCCAAAAACGTTTGTTTATGACGTGACGTCATGACGTCATATATCAAAATTTGAGCCCGTTTTCTAAACATTCTTATACGGAATGTTATGTGCGTTTGGGTACCAACGTGAAAAAAATCAGTGAAAATAAAAATGATATACCACTGTTTGAAAACAGTGAAATACCACTTTAATTTCACCTTGAAAATTCTAATATGAACTAAGGCAAAGCCTCAACGCGAGCTCAAGCTTTGTTAAATAATAGGGCATAAATACTAATCTTTTGTAGCTAGGTTGAAGACTAACTATTGTTTGCATAAAACATTCCAGCAGGTACATATAACATATCACAAAAATGTCTTTCCAATAAAAAATAGTCCCTCCTGCTTTCGCACTCGGGACCCGACGATGGCGCAGTTGCCTTTTTTTAAAAAATTTTAAATATTTTTTCTATTTTTTATATATTTCATTACAAATAAACATTTTATAACCTTTTTCAAAGCATTTATTCTACATTGTGTAGAATAAAATAATGATGGATAAAAATTGTACTAATCAAAATTAAATATAATTCACAAATGTGATATCACTGAAAACCAGAAGCTGGAATTTTGCAATTGCATAGTTACATTAATTTTGCTCTCGAGAAATAGAAAATAACATGCAAATGACAGATCTAAAGAAATGGTTTTTGGCTGTATCCTGAATAACGCATGTATATTAAGAGGTTATTAACCGGTGTTCAAGGGCCGGGAGGTGATATCGGCCCGGAAGAGCAATATTGGCCCGAGAGCTTTAGCTCGAGGGCCTATGTTGCTCGGCCGGGCCGATATCACCTCCCGTCCCTTGAACACCGGTTTATAACCATTTTATTACATGTGGCGGGCTGATATCAATGTTTGCCATTTTCCTGCTCTGTTAATTGATAATTATATTTACTGAGCACTCGTCTATTCATTAATTAACTACGTCACGATAAATGCTTTCGCTACTACGTCATATAGAGTTTTGTGACGTAATTAAAGATTGTTTACATTTTGAAACTGTAACAGAGCAAGTTGATGTCAGTTGATTTTTTAGTTTTATTTTGTTTAAAGTGATTACATCTATGTCTTCGAACGATTTGATAAAATTGTGCAAGATATGGGATTGTGAAAATGTGATTTCTGGAAGTGTTTTACAGCGGTATGGGTATGTAAAGGCTGTTATTTGTGAGTGTTTCATTCTCATAACGCTGCTGCGAGCTTCAATTCAACAAATACATAATAGGAATATCTTGTTTCAACGAATATTGGGCATAAAGTCTGAAGGAAATATGAAGGAACATAATTCTGAAATTGCAGTGCGTTTTGTTCTTGGTTGTCCCCAGGTATGTACTATTTCTCCATGTTTCTCTTGTCATTGTTATCGCTCTTAGAATATGTCTCATGTTAGCATGCATGTTCTTTTTTAAATATGCTACTTGTTGCATCTAGGTCCGAAAAACTTGAATGAGACCCGATCGATTCAATCGTCGCCATCTTGAAATGTAAAAGTTTAATCCTGTATCAATGGTTACCACGTGCCATAATTCGTGATACGGGATTTCGGCCCGCGTCATCAGGTTTTCGGCCCGCGATATCGGGTTTTCTGCCCGCCCTTTATCATGCAAAGTACCCGGGCATTTTGGTCATTATTTGTTACTATTTATAGTAACACATGTAATAAATATATATAGAGTAATGCACACTGTTCTGTTGGTGTAATACTTATCAAAAATATAAAATTCAAAATACACATGTCATTTTCAGATGGTAGAAATAAATGATATTTACAGAAGCTGAAATAACTTTTGACAAATGATCAATTGCTGGTGCACTAAATTTAAGAACAAAATCTAGTCTTATAGACATTTGCAAAATTCCAGCTGTGAATACCTGGGTGCATAGATACCACATGTATGAGGGTGAAGCTAGAATCAAAATAGGCAACCTGAAATCTTATACGTGCAGCTTTTCAATTATTCATTTGAGAGCTTTTTAAAGCATTGTTGATGACATTAGATACTGATTTCTCTGGCATCACCTTTTCTAAGAATGAAAAATGTTCATTCCTTAGAAGCAAGTGTATTGTCTTTGACTCATTTGTACCATAAGTTTGATCTGAAAATGTTACTTGACCTAACTTGTATCGCCTTGTACAATACTTTTATTAGGCAAGATAAAAGCTGTGTGGCAGCCTCAACTTCACAAGCTGCAGCCCACCATTGTTTATAACTAAATAACTGCAGTTAAAAATCCCCATGGAACAATTTAACTTTTTCCTGCCAAGTTGGCCATGCATTGGCAATTTTGAAACAAATAAGATTTCTAAAAATTTTAGAACTGTCCAGATTTCTGTGCAAAGCAAAGCTAATGCAGTGAAAAAAAACAATCTCCATCTCCAGGCACCTGATGTACTGCAAACAACTGGTTATTGATATGCAAATACCTTTTAGAGCCAGGGGCGTAGCCAGCTTTTAATAAGTTGTAGGCACATATTAGGGGTTCCTAGTGGCGGTTGCCTCTCCCCCCCCCCCCCAAGAGGCATTAAACATGTGGAGATTTTATATAGCAAATGCAAAGAAAGCGTGACAACACAGAGATTTGGAACGAAGGTCTACATTTACATCTGACATATGAAATAATCACTTTCCCTGATGGCAAATCAAAGCCAAAGACATTTTGATTCGACGAAAAAGGCTTGAACCTGCTACAGTACTGTGAACGTTTAAGGTTACAAACGAAACGCACGATACGCGATAGACGGACGCAAGATACACTATAGACGGACGCACTATACACGGTAAACGAACGATACACGATATTGCCAATTCATATAATTTGTGGACGGGATTTCTAAAAATTTGAAAATGTTTTCAAAATATAATATGAATGGTTGAAATTAAATCACATAAATTTGAATAAGCATGTAACTTAATCACGTTGCATGATAAAATTAAAAACGTTTTATGCACGATACACGATATACGGACGCACGATGCACGTTAAACGAACGCACGATACACGTTAGACGGACGCACGATAGACGCAAAGGGGTAGATTCACGAAGGCTTAAAATTGGCCTAAAATTATCTCAAATTTTCAGATTGCATTTACATCACTGAAAGAGTGCTTTTTATGATCTAAAATGGTTGTTTTCTTGAAAAGATAAAAAGTGAAGATGAACCCATAAACCAAAATAAAAAAATAAGTATGTCATATATGTCTGAAATTTGAAAATGTTTGCCAAAATGCAATTTTTTGTTAAATTTTATCATATTTTGGTGATTTTCATATTGGGCACAGGCTTCGACCAAACTAATTTTAAGAATTTTCTTTGTATAAATGTGTGGTGAATTCATGGTCAAAATTTGATTTTGGTCGAGAAGTGTGCTCTTATCGAAATCCTCGAAAATCTGCTGTGAAAATGGACAAAAATATGAATTTTTGCACATTTTCCTCATTTTTAGCAATTTTGATGGTCCCTTGTCAAACACCTTTAGCAGTAATCAATATAAAATTTTAAGATATGAAAAGTATAACCATTTATGTATTCAATGGCATTAAAATTTAATATATGTAACAAAATTTAAAAGTTTACATATTTTTAGGCCAATTTTTTGGCCTTCGTGAACCTACTCCTTTTGTAACATTAAACGTTCACAGTACTGTACCATACAACCCCGTTATTTTTTATTGTATTTTTGGAACTTTGGAAAGCGTTATTTTCCTGTCAAACTTGTAGGCCCGGGCCAACATGGCCTTATAGTAGGTCCGGCACGTACCGCATACCGTTCCGTACTCCGTACTTCAGGATCTGCGGTACGGGACACTCCATTCACTTTTCTGTCAAAAAGTGCGCATCAAATCTTGCGGCGAAAACTGTGAATTTATAACCTAATTTAAACAGATAATAACCACCGACTGCACTGTAGGACTACATGTTCTATGTGTTAACACATAAAATTATTTAGATATGACTGTGTACAACGAGAAAAAGACCTAAAACTAGCTACGCACAATACCCGATCTATACCGCATAACCGGCATTTTATTTTCCGGTGTTGGGGTAGAGAACAAAGTGACTTGGAAGTAAACAGAAGAACATTTCAATATGTTTGGTTCTTTTATGAGATTTAACCGGAGATTTGGAATATTGAGGATGGACAAATCGTATTGATTCTGCCGTTAAACTGAGAGTGTTTTATGATATGTGTAACTGGCTGATAAACAAACTGAAACAGTGAAAGGCACGGAATTCATCACGGCGTCTGTTACAGTGTTGGGCGTTGTTAGGCGTAAGATCGTAAGCTTTGTTTACTGCATTTTTTAAACATTTATTTCTTCATCATTGACATGCTTAATAAACGTAATGTGTTTACTATTATTTTAATCTAAGCCAGACCATTCATTGATATTTTGTATGCAGTGGCTTCTGGTCCGGACAAAAAGTCAACTGTAGACTGGCAATCTTGAGGTCTGGTTACTGGAATCCAAGGTCTTTTACACGAACATATATCCAGAAATATTAAGTCACTTTAAGACCTCGCATTTTCTATTTGATTAGAATCAGAAAAATTTTACATCTTTTTATTTTTATCATTTCTACCAATTTTTTTTTAAATTAAATTTATTGTAAAAGGCAACATTAAATGAAAGTTATAGTTTGCATTACATGGATTTCAGTAGATACATATTCTTGCATTTTAATGCAAGCACATTTAATTTTTTCTCTTTTTACTCCACCTTATACTGAGTTTGGGGTCATTTTGATGCAGGAGAATTTAGAAAGTGGTCATTTTTTTAAATAAAGATAAATATTGTATTTATTGCATCTTAATATGAAGTTAATACTTATTTGACCATTGAAAATAACTTCAAAGGAAATTAAACCAATTTTATAGCTAGTAAAGTTATGATATGACTCGGGCCAAGGGGCCAAGCTGATTATGACCCCTTGAAAATTTTCCACAGGGGGTCAATTGGCCACTGATTTTCAAAGCTATAATTTTAATCCCTTCATTATGATTAAGTTATGGGAACTATTTTATTTTGTTTGTTTTTTCTGTCAGCTCAATGGAAATAATTGATTTATTTGCAATTTCAGATGCTGAATTTGAATGAACCTGGAACTAAGTGGTGTTGTATAAGACTCTAGATGGAGATAGTTATGTAAGTCTAATTACAGTAATTTCTTACAAGTATTTTATATATTTTTATTATTTATTTTTATTTTATGTTTAAAATAATTTTATGTCATCAAATACTTTTAAGAGAATGGACTGTTTAGGTCAGTTAAAAAAATATTTCTGCATGTATTCATCATGGTGGATAACTGCTTTCTAGTTAAAAGCCAGTACCTGACATGCTGAATGTGGATTGTGAAAAACTCAGAAAATATTTAATGAATTTTGCTTTTTTTTTAACATGTTTCTGATAATCTCACACTTGGAATTACACTGGTCAAAACTTATCAAGCAAGTTGATAGTTGATTAGTTAACATCGATGGGTCAATTTCACATCTTTATTTTAAATTAAATATAATTATTAAAAATAAAAGGATTTAATAAAGGTAATTAACCAGTGGTGTGGTGTAGTGATGCAACTCTTATTTTGTCTTAAAATCATTTTACTGAATATACTTTACCATTAAAAACAATTTTTATATATTTTCAGACATTGACATAGACTCACATAAGAAGTTATGGAAAGAATAAAATTAAAATATCAACCGACCAGTCTGATCTGCAATATACAGAAATCACAGCACCGAGGACCAGTTTACTTTTGCACTGAATAAGTCACCTGCTCATAGTCATAAGCATTTGTTTTTCATAAATGTTTATTGGAGGCTGACATTTTATAAGTTTATGACATTATAAATGACCTAATTATGTACTAATTGTCTATTCTTTGATGTGTTGAGCATTATTTTTTTCAATTTCTATGAATACAAAACTGCTATATATAAACAGTATGGCAAAAGATTTGTTTCTATAAAGTCTAACTTGAAATCAAACTTTCTGATTTGAGGGTTTTAGAAGTAACACAACTGCTTATTTTATAGTTAAATTAACAATATCCAGGAGTCCATCTTTGTAGATCAGCATTTTGGTATTTAACTACGGAATTGTATTGGAAATAAATTCCATTTTATGTGGCATATAATTATAGAGTTGCCCTCTAAAGAGTTATAACCTATTGTTATTTTCACTATAAGTGTACTTGTAACAAATTCTTGTATTATCAACAATTAATTTGCTTGAATTTTAGAGAAACCATGATAATTATTGTTAAACCTCCTATCTGTCACATCTTTCTAAATTAGTTTAACCAATAATTGTAAGGACTTACAATTATATATATTAACTTGTATCTTCACTCCATGGATGATCATTTTATCACATTTGAATCCAGTGTAAATCCAGATAAGCTGACACATCTATTCCATTTGATCTAGATTTGTATTTTTTGGTCAGATATAACTTAATGAATCTTTAAACAAACAGTTAAAATCCTAATCAAACTGCACATATGTGAAGACTGATCTTGATCTACATTGTTCACTTGTGAGTTAACCGGTATTATCCATGCAGAAAATTGTTTAATCAAGCAAGATTAATTGGCGCATGTGTCTGTTTATATGAAGTTATTAAACTCTTGAAATATTGAACTTGATTTGTATTTTAAGCTTGTCTGTTATAGACAGATAAATAACATGAAATGCCATTGATTTCTGGTTGTTTATTAAAATTGCATTGATATGAATAAATGTACTGTTCAAGAAGTTTTCTTTCTGTTTTTATACGCCTGCCATGGCGGGTGGTCGGCAGTCGTCCACAGTGATGTCCGCTCTCAAACTTGAACAGTTGTTGTCCAATCTTTATAAATTTTGGGAAACTGTTTATGGGCATAATATCTCGGTCAAGTTCGATAATCAGCCAAATTGATTCATGCACTTCAGAGTTATGGCCGTTTATTTATAAAACGCCTTGTCCGCTCTATAATTCATATAGGTGCTGTCCGATCTGCATGAAACTTGTGGAAATGTTTATGGGAATTTTATCTCGGTCAAGTTTGATACTCAGCCATATAGCTTCATGCACTTCAGAGTTATGGCCGTTTATTTATAAAATCATGGCAAACTCTTCTTGTCCGCTCTCTTATTCAAATAGGTGCTGTCCGATTTTCATGAAACTTGTGGAAATGTTTATGGGCATTATATCTCGGCCAGGTTAGATAACTAGACAAATCGTTTCATGCACTTCAAAGTTATTATTTTGCGGGATATATAAGATTGCCGGTAGCTTTACCCTCCCCCCGTATAACATTTCTACCTTGATAAAATTTCAAGTTATTTTAAACTTGTAAGTGAATGTAATAGATCGAATTCCAATGTTAAGCCAGAATGGAGACTAGTTTCGGATCTCGGCAATATGTTTGGTGCATCAAGGTCTATCAATTAATAGACTCTTGTAGAATGTGCACACAACCCCAGAGTTAAACAAGCGGCTTGATACTTGTGAATGGGTAAACGATTTTCATTATCATAGCCACAAAATGCAACTGCAGGTAAAGCAAACTAAAGCAGAAAAAAAACGAAGTATTGCAGTGTCTGAAAACCCGCCGTTTTTTACCCAGGTTTGATAATCGTCTCGCTTGCACCCCGATAATGATATAGATACACTTAACCAATGTTCTTAATACACTGATCATATAATTGTATTTTTTCCACAGGGAATCTAAGGTGAAACTTAATTATTATTATAGGATTCATCATTTTTAATTCTTTTTTATGAAATTGTTAAAATCTCCTGGTGCAAAAACCAACGGCATTTAAAAAGGTTTAGGCGATACCAAGAGCCACCGTGAAATCGTCAGCGATCTGAACCAACGGAGAAAAAAACGCTATTGACTATTTGGGAGTGCCCCCCCCCCCCCCCGCCCCCCCTGCCTCTAACTTAACATGAAACAATAATTATTATCATTTTGAAGCATTTTAAGAAGTTTTTTTTAATTCTAATAATGCTAAATCTTTCAACTGAGTCAATTTGATGAGCACGAAAACAGTTTAACTTCAGAAAACAACAACAAACCCACCTTTGGTTTCGGCTATCTGTTCGCGCGACTATACGACTATAGCTCGGCATTTTAGCACCAGAAGTTTACTTTGCAAACGTATATTTAATCAAACTTACCTATTGCTATTTAAGTGCACACATAATTATATATCATTTTTAAAATTTAAAGTTTAAAAATAAATCATTAAAATTCATAGAAATAAAAAAATTTGTATACAGTATCAAACATTATATTCAAGCTAGGCTGTGCGTCGCTAAAAAAAATTTAAACTTTTTTTTCCTATCAAACTCACACTTCGTCGCTGCACACTACTACATTGCTGTGTTTTGATCTTTTTTAATTGACAAAACTGTCGGAAAGAGGCGTCTTATGGAAGCGGTCGCCACATCCCGCTACGCTCAATAAACACTATTTTGTCACGGCGTGTAAAATGTACGCAATCAGAAGCGCTTCATATTTTACGAAGTTTCAAGACGTTTGTCTTAATTAAAAGGCAGCTCCTCCGTGTAATATATATATAATTAATAAGAAAAATATGTTTTTGAGTGCTACGTTCTTTCATTTTAATCTTTTTGTTGAAATTGTCGTTGCAGTTTTGTCTAGTTCGAGACAGGTATATGAAATTTCCGTTTTTTACTATACGGCGTCTCTGGACGTTACTGTAGCAAGTCGATAGACGACGTCACTGATAACGTCCAGACGGGCTGGACTAGCCTTATAGTAGCTACGCCACTGAGAGCTTTGCCAGTAGTTTGCCATCATGTTAGTGTTTATAAAACAGTCAAGAAGAAAAAAGGTAACAAAACAAAAAAAACGCCAAAAAGCCAAATATGATGTTTTCTGGATTATTTTGTATTTAGGAGACTTGCAATAAGAAAGTGACCCAATTTTTCATGCCATTTGTTATGTAAACATTATCACGTTGTAACGTAAACAAAGCGATGCTATGTAAAAATAGCCAGTTTACCATCTTCGACCTGGAAAATAATTCAAAGGTTAAGTGGCACCAGGTTAAATTCGACAAAAATATCTTACTGTTGAGAAGGGACAACGGAAATATAACAAATTTGACATAAAAAAATTTCACAGATCCTTCTTTTGCTACTAGCATAGCTGTACATTTCAATGATGAAAATCATTGCTTTGACGATTTTAGTTTCTTACCAATAGAAATTATTAGTGATAACATGGAAAGATTACTTCGTGAAACTTTTTGGATTCATAAACTAGAGACATTATATCCCAAAGGTTTAAATACTAATAGTTTACATAAAGTGTAATTTGAAATGTTATAAAGGTTGTTTGTTTTACCAGTGTGTGATATTGATGTGTTTCGCCGGGTTAGCTCCGTGATTCGTATTTTCACAAGTGACTAAGCCACTTGTGAGGGTGCATAGTTTCGGGGTTTGTGGGTGTAATATGTTTCTATTTTTCAATGGTGGAAGCAAACTTTATTTTTCTTTTTATTGTATGTTTTCAGTGAACATTTTGCGTAAACCGTGCATGAAATGTTTTTTGTTTAAGACTTTACGTCTTTATTTCATATATATCCATACTTATGCCCGTTTTCTAAGCGTTATCGTTCGGAATTTTATGTGATTGTTTTGTTGTTGTTTTTTTTTTGTACCTGTATGCAAAAATAGTGAAACCTAAAGTGATATTCCACAATTGGAAAATAGTGTGGTACCACTTTTATTTCACCGAGAAAATTCTATAATTCTATAATTCACTGTAAAGCATGAAATAACTTATATAAACTATTATGTTATATCATGACAAAATGGGTATTGTTTGTTTCAATTTCAACAAAAATATTCTTACACTATTGAAACATTTTGTATCTTATGATCCATGTCCTTTTTAGTCATGATGTTGTATTATTTCAACATCAAATAAGATTTCATGTTTGTTATTTATATTGTGCACATGTAAAATGTCTGTTTTTGCGCGTAACGTCGTTATTTACGCTAAATAAAACATTGTGCATTTAACGCTACTTTGCGCGGTTTTATTTACGTGCAACGGACGTTACGTATTTTGTTTATTATACCTGACGAAGACTTATATGTCGAAACGCGTCGTATAAATTTTTACAACAAATCCATGTGTTGTTTTCCTTTTAACAATTTAAGAATCGGATATAGAAATGGTAACGTCGTCAGTACGCGCTATAGGACAAAGTTACACGGAGAATGTTCGAAATATTATTTATTTGGTAAAATTAAAATAGGAAAAACATACAAAACGGTTAGCTTGTTTCTTTGTTAACATTTATTGACAAAAAAGCTTCCCGTACTATCGTGTAACATCGCTCATTTTCAGTAAAAAATTGAAAGCGTTCTCGTGACGTTGTAAACAGTTGAAACACCATCCATTTAAGAGACAGACGTCATAACCTTTTTCTCATTAGTTACAAAAGATTTAGACATAACTATTATTATGGGAATTTCGTTATGACAAATTTAAATGAAAACACAAATACATAAACATGTATTTATTAAAAAAGACGGATTGAAAAATAAATAAACACTGACTACATTATGGTTATGTTGCCTATTTACACCGTCGCGTAGTAATTCATTGCCTCATTGAAAACGAGGCTATCAGGAGAACATAACTCTAATTAACCGCTACCTGGTTCCCGTCGTACAGCTCTCAGTAATGATAAGGTCAGGGGGTCAAGACTAATAAACCGGTGTCAAGGAACCCAACTTCCTGTAGATTCTGTAAACGTTGTAGAAGGTTTGGAGCTTCGGTAAACTATCCTATTTTACATACGCATGTTACCGTAAACGCTCGCCC